>BSBK01008425.1:417500-605000 GCA_027943335.1 Chamaecyparis obtusa | reverse complement strand
AGCATTGTTGGCATTCATCTTGGATCTTCATCAACACTCTATCTTCTTGTCTTCATTCTTGCATCATCATGGCTTTCTTGCTTCATAGTTAGATTTCATTTCTTGCATAGTAGCTTCATTTTCATGGCATTCTTAGCTTAGATTTCCTTTATGCTTTAGATTAATTCATCTAGTTTAACTAGGAGGCTTTGTAATACTTGCATCTTTCATTTCCATAGTTTAGCTTGCATTTCCATTCTTAATCTAGCTTGCATTGCATTTTCATTCTTGATTCTTGAGGATATTGGCATTCTTGCCCTTGTCTTCATTGAATCTCCCATTGCATGGTTTACTAGCAAGGTTATAGGCTAAATAGCTCTAGCTGAGAGCATTCTTAAAACCCTTGCACTCCATGCCTAGGGAGCTATGGATCGATTTGTGAGGGCTCATTCTTGAGTTTCCTTGCATGTAATGATCCATAGAAGTGTGACATATTTATAGCACACATTTTTGGCGCCCACCGTGGGCAGAGTAGATAGACTTTGTCCTTTAAATTCTGCATTTCGTCAATTTTTCGGCAAGTTTTTAGCGTAATTTTTGTTCTCTGGTTTTTTGTCTCAGAATATCGCGCGATACTTCTCAGGTATATCGCGCGATATACCTTACTATACGCGTGCGATACTTCGCGCCCGAGAAGAATCGCATGGCAGTATTGAGGTATATCGCCTGGTCTCGGGCGAAGTATCGCCTGGTGTTGGGCGAAATATCGCACGGACTGAGAAGTATCGCCTAGTGTCGGGCGAAGTATCGCACGATACTGTGTCTGAATGTGGCAATGAGCTATTTTTAGGCTATTTTATCTATCTTGCAAGTTTCAAGTTCTTAGCTATCTTTTTGAAATTTTCTGAAATTTCCAGCGTTTTCAAATCCGTGCCACTCTGGAAAACGGGTGCCCATTTTTTTTTTTTTGAAATTTTGCAAATGGTATCAAAAGTTTAAGTGTGATATATCGTTGGAAAGGTCTTTCCGAGCCCAATCCAACCATGATGGTTTCATTTTCAGATTTTCTCCATTTGATCAAGTATTTTTGCAGATTATCAGATTTTTCATGTGCTAACCATTGTGGGTCTAACAAGTTGTGGTTGTAGGTGCACTTGCTTGAGATATTTTGCCAAAAGAACGCATGTCAAAGAGGGCTACTAATGGTTTTTGTAGGGCTGCCCTAAGCATAAAAACCAAATCAAGTGCTTGTTTAATTTCTTTCTTTATTAAGTGCGGCATATACTAGTTGTTTCATTAGGCACTTAATACTTTGTGAAAGGAATCTTGGGGTGGTAGGAGAAGTATGCTCTTCACCTTTAGGTGAATCAGAAAATCTTGACCCATCTTGAGGTTTTGGAAGCAAAGGGGTAATTGGATCTTGCTTGGTGTGTTTGGGAGAAGTTTTTGAGATAGGGGAGTATGCTCTTCACCCTTGTGGTGAATCAAAAACCTTGAACCTCAAAAATCATCCATTCTTTGTTTAGCTTAGGATCCTTTAGCGGGCCTGCTCTTGAGAAATCAAGAGGAACGACCCAAGTGGGGACAACCTTGTCATCATTTTCCTTGGTGGCAAGTGATTCCAACTCACTATAATCTCAAGGCTATCAAGGACACAAAACCTTGGTAGACATAGTACTTATCTTCGCTTGATGTGAGTAACTTGTGGGATCTGTGACCATGAGGAAAGCATTAAGCAAGAATGCTTAAGGTACTCTTGAGGCCGCGAGGTCCTAGTCCTTTATGAGGAGCAAGAGGGGTGCTATGAACGGAAACCCTTACTATGAACCATTAGATAGAGGCTACCTTATTTTAGCCGCTTAGCTTCTTGGTGCAAGGATTGATCCAAGTGGACTTACCCGGATCACCCCAAGATACTCACCATATGTGTTCCTTTGGTTGTGTCTTTGACACTTCCATGACAATGCCAATATCTCTTGTGGGCAACCACTTGGTGTGAGGCAAGGGAGCATCAAGTTGTGGGCCACGTTGCTAAGTAATGAGCCTTGTCCTTCTAGGTAGTAATTGCTTGAATTATCTTCGATTGTGCTATACCAATGTAAACGTTCTCAACATTCAAACAAACGGTAGCATTCATAAGGTTTTCTATTTTGATATCACAAGTGCTTGTCTTGGCAAGGTTGCTTTTGCCCTTGTTTCAAGTGTTCTATGACATGTTTGATCCTACACTGTTTGCAAACCTGTCTTTTATCTGCTGCTACTACTTGTCAAACTAAAAAATTGCACTGTTCAATCTACAAATTTGGTCCAAGCGCTTCAAAACTGAGTTTTTCACGTTCACTGGTCAAGAGTCATATGATATTGAAGTATCCTTGCATACCCTCAACCAAGAATCCTGAGTCATTTCTACTGTCATGTCATTGCTACAATTCGGAGTTGCTAAACTTGCACTTTAACCTGCTGTATAATGTCCTTTTCTGTTCTTACTCGAAACTGGTTTGTTACTTACATGTTTAGATTTGTTCTAGACTGAAACAATTGAGCTAAAACTATTGGATTTGAGCTTAACAAATGCTACTCTTGATCACTTGTCGCATCACGGTTACCTCTCTAGCTACTTGCTTATTGAGCTTCTTGCTCGTTGCTTGGCTTTAGTCAATTGATTGCTGTAAGTGCTTGAGCACTTTTGACGAGCCATCTCTCTATTTGTTCTACTTTGACAAGTGATCTTTATTAGCTTTGCTTATCTCAAATCTAAGAAACTTTGTCTCATTCTATTAGTCAACCAACATCTCTTTTCATGCCGGTTACAACTCGGTCTCAATTTGAGCAGGAGAGTCATCCTCCGTTCAATTATACACAGTTACCTTCTCCAACTAGACGTTCAAAAGCACCCATTAGCAACAACAGTTCTAGTTCTGACCAATCTGAGAATTCTAAGGCTACACCGTGGTATAAAGGAGGTTTCCTCTTTTCTGCATTCAAGACCCCCAAAAACACAGACAGTGTCTCACTCACTTTGACTGAACAAGAAAAGTTTCAACTCTTGCAAGAACACTTTGAGCGTAAGGATAATCAAGCGCGCTTAGACAAAGAACACAATCAACAAAGGATGGATGCTACTAGGCACATGGCTTATAGACGGACATTTCATGAGCAACCTGAGACTAGTAATCATGAGCACAGACCTTCTTTTAACAATGGCAACAATGACAACAACACGCCACCAAGATCTCCTCCAAGGCCAACTTTTGCTATGCCTTCTTCACCTCCTAGACCTCCTCCCTCTCAACATGAGGCAGAGGCTAATGATGAGATTTCTAGTGAGGATCTTATGAGATGTGAACAAGATGTGGATTTCCAACGAATGATGCATAAGCTTTTAGAGCGTAATGGCGATCAATATTTTCAATATATGACTTCTAGAGGATACAAGCTTCCTCCCGGCTATGATGTCAGACAAATTGTCCAACAAAGAATACCAACTGAATTGGAAGTCCTTCAAGAAGAATTACGTCGGACAAATCAACGCCTTACCCAAATGGCATTAGAAAGAGAGACTCCAAAGGTCTCTTTTGTAGAATCAATTTGTGCTCTTCCTTTTGATAAAAGTCTATACATGGTCCCATTTCCTAAGGATATTGAGGTTCCTAAATATGACAAGTATGATGGAAATGGTGACCCTCATGACCATGTGCGTCATTTTTATGCTCTTAGTATGGACTTTCTTCATGAAGACACATATCTCCTATGCTTATTCCCTCGAAGCTTAAGAGGCCAAGCTTTGGAATGGTTTGCGAAATTGACACCACCTCTTAAGACTTTTGATGAGTTAGCTCAGCGGTTTACCCAGCAGTACTCTTACAACATCCAACAACCTGTCACTGTGATAGATCTCGGTAATCTAAGACAACATCAAGGTGAGCCATTTGCAACTTACTTACAACGTTGGAGGTCATTGTATTCTCGATATCCTCGTCAGCTACCCGAGAGAGAAAAGATTGACATTTTTGTCAACACACTTGTGCCTGAGCTATTTTATGATCTAAGGAAGCAACTGTTCTCCTCCTTCCATGACATGGTTGAAAGTGCATATCGGATTGAGGATGTAGCTATAAGAAAAGGGGATATTGTTATTAATAAAGATGTTAAAGGCAATGGTAAAGACAAGAACAAACCTTGGAATAAGAACAAGTATGTTGTTAATGATGGGGTTGTTGATGCTCCTAAAGTTAAAGAGCCCGCTTTCAATCTCTCCAATGCTATCTATGCAGCAAAACAACAAGAAGCTAGAAACACTCACAATGCTCCTAAACCTCAATATGTAGATAAGCCTAAGAAATCATTTCGAAAGCGAGTCTATACCAAGTTGGCAGAACCTTACGATGTGATCCTTAAGACTTTGGTTGACAATGGATATCTTACGCTTCCTGATAAACCTGGTAACTGGGATCCGATAAATAAGCCCGATTGGTGGAGAGAGGATCATTACTGCCATTATCATAGAAACAAGGGACATCCAACAGACAATTGTTTTAGGCTTAAGGATGATATTCAAGATCTTATTGAGAATGGCACAATCTCCACTGATGGCTTAACTAAAAATTCTGATCACACAGCTTTCAAAGATCCTCTACCTAAGCATGATAAGGGGGAAACCTCTCAAACACATAAGAAGAATCATGATGCAAAGATCAATTATACATATCCTTCTAATGCACCTGTGATTAACATGGTAGAGCCCATTGAGAGTGTTCTTATGGTGAGGTCTCAAGATGATAATAACACCAATCATGGTAAGCCAAAGTTAGTCTTGCAAACACGTGGTAGTTCATCTTCCCAAAGTGAGACACTAAATGCTGTTACTAAGGGGCAAGCCAAGATTGTCCTTAAAACTGCGCAAGATCCCAAGCAAGCTTTTCCTTCCAAACAAGTGGCTCCTTTAGCCACCCCTAGCTATGATCTTGTCCAACATTTGCAAAAGACACCAGCACAAATATCTATCCTTGAGTTGCTTCGGTTATCCCCTTCGCATAGAGAGATTCTTGATAAAGCTCTACGTACAACGTGTGTTCCCAATGACATTGATCCAGATCAATTTCAGGCTATGGTCAACCACATTTCATCTCCGCTATCTCTCTCCTTTTTTGTAGAAGATGACATATCTATTGCTCACCCACATAATCTAGCTTTACACATTGAAGTTCTAGTCTACAATACCCGAGTCCGCCGAGTCCTGATAGACAATGGTGCAGGGTTAAATATTGTTTCTTTCAATGTCATACAACAATTGGGTTTGTCAGAATTGGCTGTGGATTCCAAGAAGAAGATTACTATAAAAGCTTATGATGAAGTGGAAAGATCTTCCAAAGGTCTTGTCACACTGCCTGTCCGAGTGGGTCCTATCACAAAAGATATTAGCTTCCAAGTATTGGACATCCCACTCGCATATAACATTCTTTTGGGTCGTCCTTGGATCCATGACATGCAAGCTGTTCCTTCCACTTATCATCAATGTGTCAAATTTCCATACAATGGCACTGAAGTTGTGATTCCTGGAGACCATACTATTGCTATTAATGCTCTTGCTGCTGCTGAAAAATTTGTTCCTCACAATGAACCTTCTGTTGATCCTAGTACATCTCTAGTTGCTGCTGAGAAATCACTTAAGATGATGAGCCTTGGTATGGGTGAATATAAACTGGGTTCTTTTGCTTCTATACCTATTTCTCCTAGGTCATATGGGAGACCTTCTGATCAGATGCAACCTTCCACTTCTGCTATGGTGATCTTTGATACTTTTGTTCCTTCATCCGTTCCTTTACAAGCAGAAAGAGAAGAACAAGCTATTCAAGAGTGGATCTATAGAGAGGATTCTAGAAATACTCCCATGCTTAGTAATTCAGACACAGATACAGATGAGTCACCGCTACACACTATGGCTCAAATGGGAGATGATCTTCCTTCTACTTCACTCCTTTGGGGAGAAGAATGTATATCTACTGATAATATGGATGTTGATATGGTTCATACCTCTCGTAACCCACCTAACGTGGTTGATGGGTCTTGTGTGGGGTCTGATGGGTTTGTTCCTCGTATTGCCTTAGTGGACCACACTGGTTCTTCTATGACAAGTCTAGATCTAGCTACTTTTGGAGCTTACCCTATAGGCTCAACCTCTCTTGTTACCAGAGATGACACCCCTCGCATAAATGCTATTAAACCAATCACTCCATTTCATCTCGCATCAACACCTGTTACTTCTTCCACCAACGAACTAGCAACAAAAAAGATTGAATCAGCAATCAAACATCACGGTCATCAAGTCAAAAGAAAAGAGCAATGGTCGGATGGTGAAAACCACATTGTGGCAGTATCCGCACCTAAGAAAAGTAAAAATAAAAATCTGCTCAAAAATAATGACTCCAAAATAAAAGATGAGAAGTTGATTCTCTACAAACAAATGGTGCATTACTTCAAGCATGATCTCATAACTGTTATACTTCAGCCCATTCCTAGAGCTGAGAACAAAGTTGCTAATGCCTTGATTGCTTCGACATCCATCTTACAAATGAAAAAGCATAAATTTTGCTTCAAGTTCCTGGTGGATGAATTACGCTATCCTGCTCACAAATCTTACAATCCTACCATCTTTTCATATCTTCCACCTCATATTCCTCATACTCCTCCATGCCATTCTTTCCGCCATCCCTTACACTTTTCCTTTGTCTCTGGTGGCTTGTATAGGAAGGGTCTAGACGGAACTCTCCTTAGGTGTCTAGAAATAGAGGAGTCAGAAAAAGTGCTAGCTAAAATCCACGATGGCATATGTGGATCACATTCTAATGATCCTCCACTAACTCAGACATTGCTTAGGGCTGGTTATTATTGGTCGAACTGGTTGAGACCTCCTATCATCACAGTTGCAGCATTTGGGCCTGGGGCCTATCAGTTCTCTACATCAAAGGAAGCAGATCTTTAATGCCCGTTCCTGTCTGGGGCATTCTTTGTACATATTTTATGATCCTGAAAAAAAAAAAAAAAAATCATATATGATACTGAAAAAAATACAAAAAAAAACCAAAAAAATTCAAAAAATAAAAAATAAAAAAAAATTGAAAAAGTGCCTTGGTGAAAACCTGGAAACAGGTGCCTTGGTAGCAAAAATACAAAAAAATTATAAAAAGTCCTGAAAAAAATCTATCAAGTGGTGAAAACCTGGAAACAGGCACTGCTTGAGACCCTCTGCACCTATGTCTATCAGTCTTGCGTGGCGCTCTTTCGCTCCACTTCTCGCTTTGCCTCTCCTAGCCTGGAATTGATTATCGTCTTAGTCTAGGGGGCATATGTTTCTTTAAGCTTATCTTGGGTCTCTTTGTGCGTCTGGGTTTCTTGGGCAACTTGGTTCCAATGGTGTTTTTCAACACCACCTCAACTGTGTTTTTCAACACTACCCTTGCGTCGAGTGTTTCTTAACACTTATCAGATATCCTACCCACAGTCTAGATGATGCAATATTTCTCACTTGCAGATGCAATACTCAAAGTTTGACTCTATGACCTACACACACGCACTTGACTTGCTGAGATTTGTTTGATTTTATTTCTTTGCGTGCTGTCTATGAGGATTTCTTTGCTGAGTGTTCTCCCCCTATGATTGTTTTCGATGATGCATAGCTAGAAGACTGAGGGTATGAGAACATGTTTTATTTCTTTATCTGCTTGTGGGTATATTTTGTTGGTCCTCACTGTCATGAGCATTTATGCTGGTCTTACTTGACACTTTGGACCTACAAGGTATTATCCTTGACTATTGTGCAAGTGCATACTTGTAGCCATCTTGACTTTCCTTGTGTCTCGATGCGAGTATAATCTTGCTATATTAAACTTAGGTAATCTCACTGTGCTAGTCATCTTGACCTACATGTCTTTGATGCCTAGGTGAGATTTCCACATTCCTATCTGATAAAGATCATATTCATATTCACATAGTTATGCTAGTGTGTATTGTATGGTCTTGCGACGCTACCAATAATGCTCGATGATGAATATTAGATGTCTATTGGCTTTGTAACCTTGCAAGTAAACCACTTTTCATGTAGCTTGCATTTCTTAGGTTCATGTTAGTTTAGTTTTGCATCTTGCATATGGAGAGAGCTCTCCTTTCATCTTTCATGGACTTGTTAATCAACTGCGCTCACCTTTCGCTTCTTCCCGATCATGTCTTTCACCTTCTTGTCTTTCATATCACATCATTTTCCTTTCATTTCGGGATCGAAACCGAAATCCGAGTTCACCTTGATCATCCAAATCACCTTTTCCCCCTCTTTCATGCAGTTGGCTGACCTTTTGAGGTCTGATCCTTTGATCTTCGCTGGGGCATCATAACCTCTTCATCCCCATCTCTTTCAAACTTCTAGTCTTTCATTCACTTTCAAATCCCAAGTTCAAATCCCCCTCCGTGGTGTTTCCGGGTTGAGGGACCGCTTGGTTCGTGCCCCGGGTCCCATGTGTGGGGCATCCCTTCATTGGTTGATGGTTATTCTATTATCTTTCATCTTCGATTATGATTTCTAGTGATTTGATCATGTTGCTCTTGCTTCTGCATTCCCTCTACTTGATTTCGCTTTCGATCCCGAGGGGGCAGACACATCATATCTTATTAGCTATCTCTTTCCTAAGTGTTCAGTACTGTCGCTACCAGGCTGACCATGCAGGATTTGCTATCTCTCTGTACTTCATTCTTTGGAGTCAGATCACTATCTTCTTGCCTTCTTGGCTACTTGCTTGCCTTCTTGGCTATTTTATTCTTTGACTGCATGTGATCCCAAATCGATCTCACATCTGTCAAAATCGCTATTGCTTGCTTTCTTGGTTGTTTGCTTGCCTTCTTGGCTGATCTATTCTTTGACTGCATGTGTTCCCAGATCGATCACACATTAGTCAAAGAGGGGCAAATGTATACACCTAAAAATGGTCACCTAGACTATTAGCCCCCATTTGCTAAATCATCAATTGCTTATTCTTGATCAAATCCTAGTTCTATCATTTATTCGATTATTTTCTATGGGCTAACCATCTTATCCTAAGTTTTTATTTATTTAAAAGGAATATTTCCTCCCCTTTTAATAAATAAAAAGCCCCACTTTTCCTCTTATCCTAAGTTGCACAAATAAAGCATTATTCTTATTTTATAAAAAGGGAAAAAGCACTTTTTGTCTCATATGGACACAAAAGTCAACTCTTATTTTCCTATTGGAGGATATTTGTGCACATGGATTGCTCCTCTTTTAAGCTCCACCGTTGATTAAATCTTTTGCCTCTTAATCTCCATGGTCCATTCCTTCTCATTTCCTATAAAAGAAGAGCTCTCTTCTTCATTCTAGATCCCCAACTTTTTATGCTATTGTTATGCTACAGGTTTTCTAGGTCATCTTGGAGCTTTTGGAGACATTCTTGCATCTAGGGTTTGAAGATTTGGAGCATTGTTGGCATTCATCTTGGATCTTCATCAACACTCTATCTTCTTGTCTTCATTCTTGCATCATCATGGCTTTCTTGCTTCATAGTTAGATTTCATTTCTTGCATAGTAGCTTCATTTTCATGGCATTCTTAGCTTAGATTTCCTTTATGCTTTAGATTAATTCATCTAGTTTAACTAGGAGGCTTTGTAATACTTGCATCTTTCATTTCCATAGTTTAGCTTGCATTTCCATTCTTAATCTAGCTTGCATTGCATTTTCATTCTTGATTCTTGAGGATATTGGCATTCTTGCCCTTGTCTTCATTGAATCTCCCATTGCATGGTTTACTAGCAAGGTTATAGGCTAAATAGCTCTAGCTGAGAGCATTCTTAAAACCCTTGCACTCCATGCCTAGGGAGCTATGGATCGATTTGTGAGGGCTCATTCTTGAGTTTCCTTGCATGTAATGATCCATAGAAGTGTGACATATTTATAGCACACAGGTAACACAAGATCTCTAACTTAGTATTTATTATTTCCATGATTAATTATTATGTTTTGTACTTTATTTGAGAGCCGACCGGATGATAGGATAGATATAAATAAAGAGTGTTTTGTGAAAGCGATAGGAAGACAGGATATGTATGAGATATGGATGAGAATTAAGGATATCTATAATGGTTGATAATAGATGCGAGATCAGAGATTAACAGAGGCTATTGAGAACTATAACTGGAAATATCAAAGCCTAGCATATGCTTGTATTGTTCACTCTTGAGAATACTTTTGTAACTGAATTATTGATTGTAAGAGTTGTAAGCTCACTACACCTTTAACATGGTTTTGTATACCTTTAATAGATTTTATATTCCTTTAACAAGAAAATGTACTATGTAATACTAATCTCCTAATAGGGCTAGATCTCCTAGCATAGATACTATATTTTAGTGCATAGTTGTGGGTACAATCCCCAATGGGGTTTTCCCTTGGCTAGGATTTCCTCGAAAATAAATAATGGTGTTATGAGTTATGTGTTATGTTTTTATGTTCTTTTCATTTTAGTATTCATATGGTTTATTTGGAATTGTTTTAAGTTTAATATAAAGTGTTTTAATACCAATTCACCCCCCTCTCAGTATTACTCAATCCTAACAATTAGTATCAGAGCTATTGGCCCTTGGATAGAAAGTCTAACAACTTAAGGGAGATTGGAATGGATTTAGAAAATTTGCAAGAGAAATTTGATGTAGCACTTGATGACCTAGACAAAGAAAAGGCTGAGAATGGTGATTTAAAATTCAAATTAAGAAGAGCAGAAGGTTTTATCAAGAATCTAAAGGAATAGCTTGAACTTTCAAGAAGTCAGAGATAAGACCTTATGGAAAAGATCAAGGAGGATTCAGAAAATGATACATCAAACCAAGTAAAGAATCTGGAGCAAGAAAAAGAAAAAATTAATCTTCTTATGATTAAAGAGATTCAACATGATAAGGATGCAAGATACAAAGTTGAAGAGACTCTAAAAGGAGAAAACACAAAGATAGGAGAAATGCATATTGAACTTGATCACTACAAGGATAAATGCCTAGAATTAGAAAAATAAAATCAGATCATTAAATGTGAACTCACTCAAGCCAAATTACACATTGAGAAGTTACATATGAGCATTGATAAGATTGATGAACAGAGAGAGAGATAGAAACCTAAAGGAGATATGACTAGAGTTGGATACAATGAAGGAGAATGTTATAAAACTCATGAGGAATCACATGAAGCAAAGATTGAAGAAAGACCTACATTTGAGAGACCTAGAGATCAAACTAGACCTTTTAGATGTAGATGTTATGGATGCAAAAAACTTGGACACATGAAAAGAGATTGTAGAGGTAAAGGCCCTGTTAGCAGTTTTTCTTGTACGGGTAAATAACTAGATCATAACCTGATCTCTCCCCTTTGATGCTCTTTTCCTGGCAAAAGAAATGCTAATTGACAAGGATTAAATCCTTCTTCACTTCGGGCTCCATGGACCCAGGCGGGTGTACCTCATTCCTCTGCTTATGCAAATAGATATAAACTAATACAAACACTTAATAAGCAGATTCACTAATGGATTAAATAGAATAAATACATCTTGCAACAAGATTCATGACTGAGATGAACCTTTGTTATGGGAAGCCTACCCACATGCTCAATCTATCTTTCAGACTCATCAACAGAAAGGGAAAGTTGATTGGTTAAATTGATTGGTTACAAGTCTAGTCAAGCCAGTGCCTAATCTTGGGCATGGAGTCATGAGATGCATATCAACAGAAAACTTCAAATCTTATACAACTAGAAATCAAACAATGCACCTTGCACATCATTCTTTCTTCCCCCTATCTAGACATCAGATCCTTATGAAACATCATACTATCAGCAATAATCTTCAAGATATTACACTCTCCTTGAAAGAAACTTGAAAATCATTACACTGTTTACCTTGTAAATAGGTACATAGATATGCCTTACAAATCAGTGTACAATAATTTGACAAAGACACAAAGAGACATCAGACAAACATGAAAAAGGATTTTCATTGTATTTCATTGAATCATTCTGAAACTATACATTCAATCTAGAAAACTCAAAATCATAACTCTGAAATGAAACTAAAACTTGTATTCATGGAACTCAAACTTGCAGAGCTCTGCTCATGCAAAAAGATTGGAACCCTTCGAAATGAAAAAAATTGAGACTAAGAAGAGAAGGGGGAAACACCAAAAAGCATTACCAACTGACACTTGTCAAACTCTGAACTACTCACTGAATGAGTCATGAAGTCTGGAACAGCAAACCTAATCTGCTCTATCCCCTTGAAAACACATGAGTCATCGGACATAACGAATCAAATATCTCAAAAATATCTTCTTGGCCCCCCTAAAACTTAAACTAAAAACAATGTGAGCAAACAACCACCTGTGCAAAATCTGATTCCAAAATCGGAATCCTCGCATCGAGACCTTTCCGACGGTATATTATACTCCATATTTGGCCTGACACGTGAAGCCCCTAGCTATTAAAACAGTCTCCTAGCTCTGTAATTTTTGATATTCGAATTTTTAATATAGTTTAAAACTATATAAAAACATGTTTTTAACTTTAATTTTTGAATGTCTTTGAAGATGCACTGGAATTCTCTTTGAAATTTAAATTATTTTATGCTTCCACAAGTGCGGGACCCACTTGCCAAGTAGCAACCATCTGGTTGGTCAACCAGCCACCTCATCAGCACCTGCACACCACATTTGACCTTTGCCACCTGGCGCTGCTTGGTTAGTCTATGTCTCCACCTGGACACTGAAAAACAATATCCCGCCATGTCCTCATGTGTGCCACATGTCACCTTATCTCATGTTCGCAAGGGCTAAATCCGGCCCTTGCAATCATGCAACCACCGTCGGATAGTCGCACAAATCCTAAGGTCATCAGCCTACAAAATTTATTTTTGTTCAGGCCCATTGGCACAGAAACCAAGGTAGCGTCAGGGGTCATGTGAGTAGAGCTTCCTCCACTTCTTTCTACTTTCATTGTGACCGTTTTTGCATATATTCATTAAACTCTCCCCATCCCGGATAAATGTGGGATATATGGTTTTGAAATTTTAAAGACTTTTTACATGCTGGGCGCCAAAATTGGGGGCCCCACCACTGCATAGAAACCACTTGCCAAGGGCCCGCTGATAGCCTCCATGGTTCTTTCTTTATTTCATTGTTTGTGTGTTTTAGTATATAAATACTAAAAAACACCCAACACCCCACGCATGTGGGATAACTTTTCTATGCAGCTTTCAAACTTATTGAAAACTTCTCTCTGCCTACCGCGGCTTTCCTTCACTTTGCGTGAGTGCCTTCTGTGTTGTGTCAGCTTCCAAATTTGTAATACAACACTAGCAATGCCGATCCCCTGTAGACATAGCATGCCCTCATTTAACTTACAATGGAATCCAATTTATTAGTTCTACACTGGCACTGCCCGCTCTTGCGTGAGGAGTCCCATTGCAATGGTATTCTGCTGCATTGAGCTGGGAGTTTATGTTATTTCATGGGTTATTCTTCTTGGCTAGGTGGGGTAGTCCTCAAAACAATGTGTGAGGCCTCTACAAATGGTGACTGGCCTCCTACCAATCACTCGCTGACCTCCTTCAAGTGCAGGCCACTCCACTGTCGTTGACCTGAGAGTGTTTGCAACAAGTCTTAATACTCATGCCCAATGCGGCTCCTCAATACACTTGGTGCACATTCTCTTCCATGCACTGGACCTCCAAATAGTGGCTAAGAATGTGTATTTGACTGGTCTTTCTCTAGATTACAAGCATACGCAGGCAACATCTTCATAACCTCATGCAAAAGCAAAACATGGTTCCATTTTTCATTGTGTGAGTGAAGCATTTCAAACTGGCAGCTCTACTATTTGTAGGATGTACATTCACATCAACGTGCTCAGGCAGTGACATTATAAACATATAGATAAAAGGCTTTGATGCCTCTGGCAAGATGGAAAAATAAAACTTCAAAAACTCATTTGAGTGGTATCCATTCAACCAGCCTGACATATGACATTTTCCATGCTATCACCATGTTTTAAAATGCTGGTTGCTTCCTTGTTTGAATGCGTAACCCTCCTTATGCATTGGCTAGATCCATTACTATGTGCAAGGCATCTCCCCTCGATGCTTGATTTTATCTCTTACTTTGCATTCTTCAAACACAAGTCTTCCTTTATTGTGGATTAGTCTTATTTGCATGTAGCCCGTCATTCGAAACTGGTCTTTTATTGCCACAAGTCTCCCTTTTACTTTACAAACATTTTCTAATTGCAATATGAATTGGCTGATAAGATGTACAAGCCTCCTCACAAACTCCCAGTTTATTAACTTCACGATGTCTGCCTTTATTTGCACTGGAGACCAGCGCACTTTCCTCCAATCTCCATGATATACATGAGTCCTTGCGCAGGACAAACAAAACCTATTTTGTTTTAATGTTGTCCATTCCTTCATCTTTGCACAACTTCTCCCTTTTTAATGCATGAACAGGCCTCTACATTGCTTTGAGGCCTCTACTCATGCTGGCATTGTATATTGCTCAAGTCTCCCAAATTTGGCATGAGTTACATATAGTATACACCTTGAAATGCCATCATCAATCTGTAGACTTTCAACATTTTAACATCTTGATATAGAATATATAGTTCTCCTTGCAGTTCATAATGGGTAGGCGATAACCTTTATTTGTTACACACTACCTTTAATGCACAACACAATGTTGTAAACATTCATTTTAAAACAATATGTGCTCCATGTGTATTCCGTTTGTATGCACACATCCCATTTACTTTTCATGCACATCACAATGTAACAAAGCTGCAACCTCATACCTTCTGCGTAAGCAACTGAATACTTTGGCATGTGTAGAATCCATACATCTGTCCATATTAGTATTATTGACTCCAAAAGTTTATCTCTATTTGCAATGCAGATCATAAATTTTATGATTGATGGACGTTTCTCCATGAGCCCCATCATAAATAAAAACAAGCTCAAATGCACTCCTTCCACCACAACAAACTGCTTTCCTTCTTTCTAGGGGGTATTTATCTTGTTAAGACTATCAATCACCATTTCACTCTGTGTCTTGCATCCTTAAATTCATCATAGCTTTGGATCCAAATACTCGCCAGCATGATATGTTGAGACCCATAATAAAGATCTTCTTCTTCATCCACAAAAATCCTCATCACATGTCGTATAAAATCCATGGAAATAACAGTTGTGATGCCAATTCTGCTAGCCTCAAATAAATGATGATGCAAATATATTAATGAGCTTCCACTCTCATCGATATCAAAGAACTTTTTTAGTAATTCTCTTCATCCTTTGTAAAGTCTCCAATCAGCACCGACTGGCCTCAGGAACTAGCTCTAAAAACTGACGAAATCACCTGGCCCAGGCCTGCCACTGAACGAGCCTATTCTTTATCATACAAACAAGCATCTTGTGAAATATCATATCTTGAATGCAACTGATCCGAAAGATATTAACCTTCAAAGTTGGCGCTTTCATTCTGTCCTATAAACCCACCGTTAGAAAATAATAAACTGCAACTGCAAGCATCCTGGTAAAAATAGCAAATGGGCCCCGGAGGAGCCACAAACTGGCATGCCTGTACGTTAAGATGTCTACAACCCAAATCCACAACTGATTTGATCTGGGTATCTTTCAGACAAAAGATATAACTCGCTGAAAATAGGTACTTGCAGAAGTAAACTCAGGACATGCAGAAAAGTACTAAAAATTGCAAATGGAATCGGCTTCAAAAACTGAGAAGGTGGATTGGCAGAGAGTCCCAATTGAAACTGGAAGTAGTATGTTATGTCTACAATGCAGGGCAACAAGAATTTCAACATTAGGCTTGACTGGTCAAAAGTTATAAGCAGGTAAAGTTGGCTCCTGGGATTTTGCAATTCAGAACAACTAGGCAGTTTCCCATTTTTTGCAAACAGAATGGGCCTGGAAAAGCTAACAAATGGATTGGTCAAGACCCAAAATCCTAAAGCATTGAAGTGCTTTATGCATGGATCACAAGGACACAAACGGATTGATATTAGGATCACTTGGGCGCAAGATACAAGTTGTCAGAGTAAGCTTCCGGATAAAATGCATATTCAGGCCTTAGTAAAACAATGAAAACTGCAAATGGATTTGCTTTTGGAAATGGGTCAAATGGATTCATCAGGGGTGAAAAATGGATAGGTCAAAAGAGAAACATGTTTACAATATAGATCCATCATTAATTCTTCTTGACCAATCATCGGGTATCAGATATAGCTTCACAAACAGAGTTCCTGGCTTCACTATGAAAAGTGCAATATGTAAATCCAAGAAAACACCTCCGGAAGGGGATGAATAAACGGGGTCAAAAATTATCACAGAAACCTAAAACCTGATACATAAAGAGTATGCAATGTGTACAACAAGAATCTAGGCTCAGATTTTCATGACGCTCTCCAGGGTGCATTTTATTCAACCTCAAAGTGACCCTTCCCTGTGACTTTAACACAGGCAAATTCTGCATTCAGGACCTCCTAGGAATGAAATGACGCAAACCCATTTCAATACCTGAACTGAAGGCTCAAAATGACTCAACGGAATATATGCAAGGTGTCAAATCACTCTCCACTCATGACAGGACCTAGAAACATCCTTCTCACATGTGCATTTTGGACCAAAAGGAGCACTTTAGCAAGCATTTTACATGGTACCTCAAAACTGCATTTTGAGTACCAACAGGCCCTTTCAAATCCTTTACTGGTTATTGTTATAACTGTTATGCATATGGACACAACAAAGAAGAATGTAGGAAACTTGATCAGTTAAAAAATAGAAAAGCTTACATCATACAAGAATCAATAGCGAAGATCACATGCTACAAATCCAATAACCTTGGGCATACTACAAAGTTTTATAAACTATAGGTTAATCAGGATAGAAGACCACCCACTTGTTACAAATGAAACAACTTAGGACATATAGAAAAGTTTTGTAGGTACATTGGAATGGACAAAAGAAGAGGACCACCTCCTATGGTTATAAAGAAAAATATTGGTGATAGTGGTAAAAGTCTTGGTGAATACATGGATCAATTCAAGAGTCATTTTAGAAAACTAGTAGATGAAGATGATGGTAAGATATGGAAGGTAAAATATTTCAATAAGGCATTAGTTCATGGAGAGACAATAGATTCTACTATTTCTTTGCTTGATGTCAAAATTACTACATGATGTAGGAGCATCTTGGGTCCCTAGAAATCCTATGTCACCAAAAATATTTTGAAGTTTGTCTATGTTTCTTGGTTCCTACTTTGACCAATTTGGTCAGTAGTTGGTCGGTTTCCTTTGGTTACCGAGGATGGTCGGTTATCTCCTGGGCGGTCGGTTGTTTCTCTAACACTTGGTGATGCTTGTCTGTTGCTCAATCATCCTTGCTTATGGAGTAGTTTATTTTTGAGTTTATGTTGAGGCTGACTTGTGCATTGATTATGTGTCATGTATTTAATGTTGGTATCCATCATTGGGAAGTGTGTGGTCCTAGATCTGACCGTTCCTCCTATTGCTTATGGATCTTAAGGTAGACTCAATTCGGTGGCCTCTTGTATAAGTATAGTTGTTTGGTTAGAGTTTAGGAGTGAGTTCAAAGAGAAGATAGAAGATAGTAGAATCAATATTGTTGGTAGATCCTCGCATGTTTGAGGACTTTTGTAATTCATTGTAATATCTGGCCCTAACTAGGAAGGCCTTACAGCTTGACATGTAGGAATCAATTTGAATAAAAGTTAATAATATATGAAGGATCTTTCTTTCTCTATCTCACTATGTTGTTGTTGCTTCTATGATTTGTTGAGCAGGGTTGAATCTATAGGGTGTGCCATCATTTGGTCCCTTAGCTTCCACACCTTGCATCAGGTGGTATCAAAGCGAGGTGAGATCTAGATCTAGGTCTGAAGATCTAGGTTTGTAGGTTCCTTCTTGCGAAGCCCTAGTTAAATTGTTGTGGGGTGGCAGATTGCAATCTGACTTGCAATTTCAGAGGGTTTCCAAGATGGTTCATGGGAGGTGAGAAGTAGATCCAAGATTGGCAAGCATGTCTAGACAAATTTCTGCTAGTTTAGAAGCTATTGAAACCACCCAGAGAAGAGGTAGACATCTTGAAGATGTTACTGATGATGAAGTTTAACTAGAATAAGGTGAAGCAAAACTTTCACTTGTGATGGATCAGGGTGAGGAAAGATTTTTTTAGGCAATGACAAGTTTGAAATCAACACCACATTTCAATCCTCTTGAGTATAGTGGGAAATTGGATTCTGATGAATTGATAGACTAGATCACCGAAATGGAAAAGTATTTTGAGTATGAAAATGTATCTAAAGAAAAGAAGGTAAAGATTACAGGCACAAAGTTGAAAGGTCATGCATCCTTGTTGTGGGAACATATGCAATTGGATCAGAAGAAGAAATGCAAAGACAAAATCAAGGTATGGAATAAAATGGTGAATAAGTTGAAAGGAAAGTTCTTACCTTGTGATTATCATATTAACCTAGTTAGGCAAATGCAAAGTCTAAAGAAGAAAGATAGCTTGGTAAAAGAGTATATTGAGGAATTATATAGATTAGATATCAGATCTTGACATGATGAGGATGATGTGGAAATAAATGCTAGATACTTGAATGGTTTGAGAGTTTCCATCCAAGAAGAAATCAATTTGTTAAAGTTGGAGAACATTAAAGAGGCTTATCAATTTGCATTGAAGGATGAGGAGAAATTGAACAAGAGATAGGAATAGAGGAAAAGAGGTCAAGGTGGTAGATTCTCTAGAGGAAGAGGTAGATCTTATGGTGAAAATAGTAGATCTGAACCTGAAAAGAAAAATTTGAACAAAGGCAAAACCAAGTGGAAAGGAGAAAGTTCATCTAGAGGCAAAGGTAGTAACTACCGAGGTGGTTATAGTAGAGGTAATTTCTGAGGAACTTGTTACAATTATGGAGAAGAAGGACATATATCTTTTGAATGTACACATGCTAGTAAGAAGGCTAGTAGTAGTAGAAATGATTTGGTGCAAGAAGAGTCACCGAATGAACCTAAGAAGGAAAATAACTTGATGGTAAGGAGAGCACTATGGAATGAAAGTAAAAAGGAAGATCCGGTAAGGAAAAGTTTGTTCAAGACCAAATGCAAAGTTTTTGACAAAGTTTGGAAGGTAATCATTGATAGTGGTAGCTTGGAGAATCTGGCATCTAAGGACATGGTCACAAAACTACAGTTGGAAAGGTTGGAACATCCAAAGCCCTATTAGATCTCATGGATCAAAGATGAGCATGCACTCTTGGTAAGTGAACAATTTTATGTGAATTTGAAGATTGGAAAGTACTATGATAAAGTGTTGTGTGATATCATGCCTATGGATTGTTGTCATATTTTGTTGGGTAGACATTGGCAATATGATAGACATGCTATATATGATGGAGATTACATAAGTATATTATTGTGGCTAATGAAAGAAAAAAAATCTTGTTACCTTTGATGGAAGAACCTGATAGTAATGTTTGCACATCTATGAAAGTTTTCTTGATGAAAGGAAGAAAATTTGTTAAGGATTTGAAAAATAATGATGTATGTTTTTCTATAATTCCTAACAAATCGAGTAAGAAAATAGAGGATAATGTCCTTGAGGAGATTGATAAGTTACTCACTGAGTACAATGATATCATTTCTAATAATGTACCTGATGGTTTTCCACCGAAGAGAAGCATTGATCATTGCATGGATCTAATCCCTGGAGCTAGTTTACCAAATAAGGAACCTCATCGGTTAACACGTATCGATAATCAAGAATTGAACTGACAAATTCAAGAATTGTAGGATAAAGGTTTGATCAGAGAAATTTTGAGTCCTTGTGCAGTACTTGCGGTATTGGCACCTAAGAAGTATAGGTATAGGAAACCTATACTTCACTGTTATCTTATTGATTGCAATGGAATCATTTCACAAAGATTGATTTGAAAAGTGGGTATCATCATATCAGAATTATAGAAGGTGATGAGTGGAAGACTCCTTTCAAGATGAAAGAAGGTTTGTATCCGTAGTTGGTTATGCCTTTTGGTTTAACTAATGCACTGAGTACTTTTATGAGATTGATGAATGAAGTTTTGAAGAAATTCTTGGGTAAGTTTGTGATTGTATATCTTGATGATATTCTGATATTCAGTAAGATCATAGAAAAACATTTGTTTCATGTTAGACAAGTTTTGTAGAGATTGAAAGAGGAAAAGTTGCTGATAAATCTGAAAGAGTGTTCATTCATGAAAGAGGAGATTGTGTATTTGGAATTTGTAATTTCAGCTAATGGTTTGAAGATGGACACTGAAAAGGTTGAAGCTATTCTGAATTGGCTTAAGCCTGTAAATGCTAGTGAGGTAAGATCATTTCATGGTTTGGCAAGTTTTTATAGAAATTTCATTAGGAATTTCAATTCAATTTGTAATGTTATGACTAAGACTATTAGAGGAGATAAAAGAGAATTCTAGTGGACAAATGGAACTGATAAAAATTTTCAAACTCTAAAGAAGAAGGTTGCTGAATTGCCTATTTTGGCATTGTCTGATTTCAATAAGGTATTTTAAGTGGAATGTGATGCAAGTGGCAGTGCAATTGGAGTTGTGTTGAGTCAAGAAGGTAAACTTGTTGCTTTCTTTAGTGAAAATTTGAATTATTCTAGAATGAAATATTCTGTGTATGATCAAGAATTCTATGCTATTATTCAAGAACTAAAGAAATGGAGACATTATTTGATACTGGGTGAATTTGTGTTGTATACTGATCATAAGGCTTTACAATACTTGGATAGTCAAAATAAGTTGAATCAAAGACATATGAAATGGGTTGAATACTTGCAGAGTTATACATTTATGATAAAACATAAAAATGGAGTCACTAACCAAGTTGTTGATGCATTGAGTAGAAAAAGATCTTTGATGACCAAGATGAAAATTGGAGTTCTTGGTTTTGATGAGATGAGAGATTTTTATGAAACTAATCTTGATTTTTCTAAGTCATGGAGAAAGTGCAGAGAACCCATTCAAGATCACTTGAGTACAAAATGGGAAGAATATTTCATTCAAGAAGGTATGTTGTTCAAAGGCATTCAATTGTGTATATCGAGAGGACAAATGAGAACTAATTTGATGAAGGAGAAAGATAGTAGTGGTTTGGCTAGACATTTTGGTATTGATAAAACTTTGAATTTTCTTAAGGAGAAACACTTTTGGCCACAGTTGTATAAAGATGTTCAAAAATTTGTGAAAAGTTGTGGAATTTGTCAAGTTGCAAAGGGAGTAAGTCAGAATACTAGATTGTATACATTGATTGTTGTACCTAAGAAACCTTGGACTGACATCAGTATGGATTTTGTTCTTGGCTTACCGAAGACAATAAGAGGTAATGATTCTATAGTTGTTGTGGTAGATAGATTTTCAAAGATGGCACATTTTATACCTTGTAGAAAGACATCAGATGTAGTACATGTAGCAAATCTTTTCTTTAAGGAAATTTTCAGATTGCATGGATTACTGAGGAGTATTATCTCTGACTGAGACAACAAATTTATTGAATAATTTTGGAAGACTCTTTGGAGAAAGTTTGGCACTAAGTTGAAATATAGTTCTACATTTCACCCACAAATTGATGGATAGATTGAAGTTGTAAACAGAAGTTTGGGAAATATTTTGATATGTTTAGTTGGAGACACACCTAGTAATTGGGATTCTATGTTGGCACAAGCAGAGTTTGCATACAATAATTTAGTGAATAGGAGTACTGGAAAAACACCCTTTGAGATTGTGAATGGCATATAGTCGAGAGGTATATCTGATTTGAGAGACATTGTTGATGAAAGTAAGAGAAGTGTTGAAGGAGTGAAATTTTTTGAGTACATGAAGACATTGCATGAAGATGTGAAAATCAAACTGGAAGAAAGTAATCAGAAATACAAAGACAGAGCTGATAAATCAAGGAGACATAAAAAATTTGATGTTCGTGATGAAGTGATGTTTCATTTAAAGAAAGGTCAATTTCCTATTAGAACATATGGGAAGTTGAAGATGAAGAAGTTTGGACCTTGCAATATTTTGAAGAAATTTGATAGTGGAAATGCATTTGAGATTGAGTTACCTGATGGCATGGACATATCACCGATTTTCAACATTGTTGATTTGTATGAGTATCATGAACCTGATGAAGATATGAGAGCACCGAAGGAATATCATAAGAAGCAGAATGAAGAAGTTGAACAAATTTTGGAACAAAGAATTGGAAAGAGTACAAGAGGTAAACAGTATATGGAATATCTGGTAAAGTGGAAGAATAGATCGATTGAAGATAGTTCATGGATTTCACAGTCTGAGTTGGATGCAACTCAAATTAGACCTACTGAATGATTTAGAGAATCATTTCTAAATAACCCCAGGTGTCTAATGTAGGAGAGTCTTGGGTCCTTGGCAATCCTGTGCCACCAAAAAGATTTTGAAGTTTATCTACGTTGCTTAGTTCCTGCTTTGACTGAGTTGGTCGGTAGTTGGTCGGTTTCCTTTGGTTACCAAGGATGGTTGGTTATCTCCTGGGCAGTTAGTTATTTCTCTAGAACTCGATGATGCTTGTCTATTTCTCGGTCATCCTTTCTTACCAAGTATTTTATTTTTGAGTTTTTGTTGAGGCGGACTTGTGCATTGATTATGGGTCATAGATTTAATGTTGGTATCCATCATTGGAAAGCATGTGGTCCTAGATCTAACCATTCCTCCCATTGATTATGGATTTGAAGGATGACTTAGTTCGATAGCCTCTTGTATAAGTATAGTTGTTTGGTTAGAGTTTAGGAGCGAGTTCGGAGAGAAGATAGAAGATAGTAGAATCAAGATTGTTGGCAAATCCTCGTATGTTTGAGGACTTTTGTAATTCATTGTAATATCTAGCCCTAATCGGGAAGACCTTATAGCCCAACATGTAGGAATCAATTTGAATAAAATTTAATAATATATGAACGATCATGCTTTCTCTCTGTCACTGTGTTGTTGTTGCTTTCGTGAGTTGTTGAGAAAGGATGGATCTATAGGGTGTGCCATCATTTGGCCCCTCACCTTCCATACCTTGTGTCACTACATCAATCTAAAAGGTTGAGTGTGGCCTTAGGGGGAGCATTGGATGAAGACAACATATTATATCTATCCCCTGGTTATGTGGAATAATCTCATGCGAGCTTAGATATGGTGTATACAAATACTATGGAGTCTATATCTATGATCGCAACACTTGGAGATTCTTATCCTATGAGCATGAGATTTGTGTTTGATTGGACATTGTGTAAAGTTGAGCTAACTTTGATAAATGCATTTACTCACTTGGCAATGGATAAAAGACCTCAAGGCATCTCATTTCTTCACCATTTGATAAGAAGTGACCAAGGAAAGAAGAGTTAAGAAGCATATCAGTCACCTAGCAGCTAAATTGCGTGATCAATTGAAGCAGAAGTTCTAAAATTTAGTGTATTCAAGGTATTTAGATCATTTACTCTATCAAGAAGCTATAGATGCACCTATGATATACTATGTTATTGATAGGCCAAGGTATAAGTTTAAAAGACACCATTTTAAGTCTTGTGAGGATGATACTGAAGGAGCTTTTTCACAAACCCCATACTGTGTCCTTCACATAGAAGACATTAGGGCCTACATTCATTGAAGTATGAGACTATAGGGGATGTGGAAATATACAGGGAGATAGATGAAATGATAGAATCAGATGGAAAAATGAAAGATGAGTTCAAACACCTAAATGACCAATCAATCATAAAGCTAACCCTCCTGAATGAATTCAATGAGACTACATGGTTTAATATTATCCTAAGCAGAGTACATGATTAGTTTATCAGGGTAGGAGAGAAGCCTGTGAAGATATGTAGTCAACTAATTCATGATATAACTAGGCTAGACAAAACTAGAGCCATCCATGTGGTAGAGGAAAAATTTAAGAAGCAAGTTGAAACCCTGAACCATTCTAAATGGGATAAGCGAGCTATGATAGTAAATGACATATTCAGCAAGATGTGAGACTAGTAGCAATGCTTCTAGGCTATAAGCTATACTATATCAGAAGACCTAATTCAGAATCAGCAAGAGTAATCATGATAGCTTACAGAATGGTAAAGGAAAATAATAAGTATAACCTATGTGAGATTTTGGCACATCAATTCTTGGAGAATGCAAGGATTTTTAAGAAGGAAAAGTCAAAAGCAATTAGATTTGGTTCACTCTTGATTCATATGTACATTCACATTGAGCACAAGTTTCCTAGAATGCACCCTAGAGCATGGAAGGACAACATGCCTACTGGTATTCATATATTAGAAAGCTATCAGAGACAAAATAGCACATGGGTAGATGGAGAGTTATTTTCCATGATCAAGATCCTACAAAGGAAAATGAAGGAAAGGTATAGAATCCCTGAGGAATTAGTTGAAAGATATATGGATACAATCTATTTCATGGTTGAAACTAATTTTTTATGCTTTTAAGCAGTTGAGCCTAGGAAGAAATGGTGCTACCCTATAGGATATGAAGTTAGTTCTCAAGTACTTGTAATACAGATAGAGCATGTAATGGCATCATAAATTGACACATCTGAGGAGAGATGGGGAATTTATGAAGAAAAGTTAGCTAGATTAAGAGAAGAGCATAATAAAGGAACAAGGAAGAGGAAGATAGAAAAGATGGTCAATGACATGGTAGCAAAGGAAGGAATCACAAAAGGATCTTCTAGCATGACAATTGAAGCTCCTCTACCTTCTAAAGTAGAAAAGGTAGTAAGTACCACTTCTAACATAATTAATTTATCAATCACCCCTGAAAAGATAGCAAAAGAGGATGTACCTATAGACACTCCTAGGAGATCTGCAAGATTGAATAGACCTAGTAGCCCTCCAAAGAAAAAGGTTGAAGTAGAAGCAAAGAGAAAAGAAGATAAGGTGACAGAAAAGAAAGAAGAGAAAGTAGAACAAAAGAAAGAAGAGAACCTATGGAAACTACACATCAAAATATTGTAGAAAATAATAATAAGAAATGGAAATTTGAAGACACTAAATAGATACTATGAAAGGTATGATTCTTCTAATCAATCAATGATTTAAGATATAGTGATTGAGCACCTTCTAGTTTACAAAAAGAACTTATTATAAATTGAAGGCAGTATTCCAAAAGATCTGTATGGGAAGCTAGAAATAAGAAAAAAATTAGCACAATCAGAGGATGAAATAATAAGGAAAAAATCCATTGAAGATATGTTTCCTATAGTTTCTATACAGGAAAGGGAGAAAATAATTAAGGAACTCAAACCCCTACTAAGGACTAAGGCTAGACTTGCAAAAATAATGGTGAGGAAATATGATGAGGTAATTGAGGACACACAAAAGGAATTGGATCAAATATTGATGAGTGACATGCCTAAAAAAAACTTCACCTCCCAAAGCTACCAAGCCTACATCTTTGGGAATGGGAGAAATCTCTTAGACAGCTGAGGAGAGTATGGAAGGAAACAAAGTTGACAAGAAACTAGACCTCTTTATTGCTGGTGTACATGTGACACTTGAAACCACACTTGATGAAAATGATCCTTTTCAAGGAAACTTGGATAGTGTGGTGACAGAAGGACAAAAAGAAGAAAATCAAAAAGAAGAACAAAAAGAAGGATAGGAAAAGGAAGGATAGCAGAAAGAAGAGATAGGGATAGATAAAGTAGAAGAGATAAGAGTAGAGGTCAAACAAGAATCAGATACTTCCTCCACCTTATTGTTGGAAAGTATCGCCAAGCCTATGAGCACTGATGTGGAGAGTATGGATGAGGATGAATTAATGAGATTATCCTTCATGGCATTCTCTAAGGCAAAAGAGAGGTTAGAACAAAAAGGAGATAAGAAGGTTAAGGTGATCGCTAAGGCAGTAGATACTATAAATAAAATACCCCCTATACCTCTTATATTTAAAGGAAAAGATGATGTAGAGAACCTAAACATGGCACTAGACAACTTCAACAACCATTATGAGTCACTTGTGAAGATTGCAGAGGAAAAGATAGAGAATAGATACCTATAAAATAAGTTGAAGGAAGTTTGCCAGTCTATCTCATGGGACTTGGGCATTTCAAAAGCAACTACAACTAAGGCCAAAAGTCGTATTGCATAAGGAATAAATTTATATATCTATTGCATCAATCCTATTAGACACATCAAGAACATTGAGGACATAATAGCTAAGGACAAGGCTAAATTGGACTGTATGATGGATAGTTGTGAGACCTCCTCACAAATTGTATTAGAAATGGATAAGAAAACATCCAAAATCTTTGATAAATTAAATGTCTTGGATATAGAGAAAGGGAGAGTAGTGACAAGATTTCGATTGCTAAAGAGTTTGATCACTCCTAAGTTATCAATTCTTGAAGCTCATCTCACTGAGATGGAAAAGATTGGGGATTCAATCACCAATTTTGTACCCACTAAGCTAAAGCCAGTAGAAATTGCATCCTATACACTAAATAGATTGATTCATGTCAGTGAAGTATTGATTAAGTCTTGGAATGATGAAGTGAAAACCTTGGAAGATTCCATCCAAGATCTAACTCTGGTGAATAAGCACTAAGTCCTACATGTTTGAAATTTTGAAGTTTTGTGAGTACATTTTCCATTGATGACAAAGGGGGAGAAGAAGAGAAAAATAAGAAGAAGAGAAAAAATGAGAAGAGAAAATGAAAAATAAAATTGTAAATTAAAAAAGGGGAAGAGAGAATATGCATATGTATATAAGAAAGAAAAGAAGAAGGAAGAGTGCAATTAGTATAGTCAGTGTTTTAGACACTTAGTCACTTTTCGCTAAGTGTTGCCATCAATGCCAAAGGGAGAGATTGTTGGCAAGTGATGTTTTGAGAGCACTATGGATCACTTGAGGGTTTTCATTTATGGAAACACATATGTTATATTGATCCCATGTAGTAAGTATGAGTGTTGGAGACACAATCATGGAAATGACTAAGTATAAAATCAGATTTACAGAGTACTACATTATTGTTTTGGTTAGCGAAGACAATATATGATATAGGATGGCTTGTGAGCTTAGTGGAAGACCTTTTGGGATATGTATGATCTTCAATTAAGGTCATAAAGAGTAGATATAAATAAAGAGTGTTTTGTGAAAGTGATAGGAGGACAGGATATGTATGAGATATGAATGTGAATTTGGGATATCAACAATGGTTGATAGTAGATGCGAGATCAGAGATTAATAGAGGCTATTGAGAAATATAACTGGAATTATCAAAGCATAGAAGATGCTTGTATTGTTCACTCTTGAGAATAGTTTTGCAATTGAATTATTGATTGTAAGATTTGTAGCTCACTACACCTTTAACAAGCTTTTGTATACCTTTAATAGGGTTTATATTCCTCTAACAAGGAAATGTACTATGTAATACACAGTTCCTAACAGGGCTAGATCTCCTCACAGGGATACTATATTTTAGTGCACAGTTGTGGGTACCATCCCCACTGGGGTTTTCCCTTGGCCAGGGTTTCCTTGAAAACAAATAATGGTGTTATGAGTTATGTGTTATGTGTTTATGTTCTTTTCATTTCAGTATTCATATGGTTTATTTGTAATTGGTTTAAGTTTAATATAAAGTGTTGTAATACTGATTCACCCCCCTCTCGGTATTATTCAATCCTAACAATAAGTGGATGGCTTTAAGTTTTTAATATTTAAAAACACAATTAGGTTTTAAATAATAAAAATACATATTTTTAAAGATTAAAAATATGATTATATTTTTAAACATTAAAAATATGATTATATTTTTAAACATTAAAAATACGATTATATTTTTAAACATTAAAAATATGATTATATTTCTAAACATTAAAAATATGATCATGTTTTTAAACATTGAAAACCTGATCATCTTTTTAAACATCTTTAAAAATATGATTATATTTTTAAACATTAAAAATATGATTATATTTTTAAACATTAAAAACATGATCATGTTTTTAAACATTGAAAACCTGATCATCTTTTTAAACATCTTTAAAAATATTATTATATTTTTAAACATTAAAAAATATGATTACATTTTTAAACATTGAAAACCTGATCATCTTTTTAAACATTAAAAACTTTATCATGTTTTTAAACATTAAAAACATGATCTCATTTTTAAACATTAAAACCTTGATCATGTTATGCATGGGTAATATGTTTGGATAATGACCTTGAGGCTTTGGAGCTTTGTTTCCCTCCATTTCATTCCTTTTTCATGTCTTTTTTTCTTCCAAACTAGTTTCTCAACTTCCTCGTCATCAGGCTTACATGTCATCAATTAGGTATTTGTAAAATTACCACCATAATTTCACATATCATTTGAGCTTTCTAACCATATTTTTTTTCTATTTTTGGACAACATTAACATACTAAAGTTCATTTATCTTTAATAGTGTCTCCATAGTTCTTAGAGACATATGTGTACCATTTTCTTAATAAATGTTAATCTACTCGACCAAATTTTAAAAATATATATATTGTTTTTGTGCACTTGATTATTTACACATTTTTTAAAAAAAAATTGATTATTATTTTGATGCAAGTTATGTATTGCGCACGAACATGCACCTAATTTTTAGGATGTACCCACTACAAAAAATCTTTTAAAAACTACTCAACAAAAAAATACCCAACTTCTAGCTCTCACTCTTAACTATCTTTCTACCAAAGGGTTTTTCAAAATACTAAATCTAACTATATCTTTCTTGATGTGCACACTAGACACAATGTTATGTTTTCTTGAAAAAACCAGGAATAGTTTTTTGTGTGAAAAAGATTTGACCCTCTTAATCTTATTCATTTTTCAAAAACTTAAGTAATTTAGGAGATAGATTCAAAGCACTACAATTATTTTTCTTTGCACATCTTATTTTGAGTGCATGATTCTCAAATTTCTCTTCCAAGCTCAGGTTTACTTGATTTCAAAAAAAAAAGTGGCCACTTATACCCCCTTTTTGTCCACCATCTTGATGTACTTACCTCGGTATTGTGCTTAGTATTTTTTATGTATTACAAATATGGTTTTGAGGTTCGTTTGATCCAAAGGCTAGTGCATTAGATGGTTGTTGCATTGAAAAATGTGTTTCAATGAGGTTTTCAATAATTTGTTTGTATTTGACTGTGGTTTGAAATTCTCTATTGTTTCGAATATGGTACTATTTGTTTGGGTCTGTACATCTTTTAGTTCTTTAAGTTGTAATATTCTATGATTGGGATGTGTTGATGTGGTTTGGAGGCATGGTTGCAAGTGGTATTATTTCTTCTTGGCTTTTGGCTTTTGTGGCATATAGACAATGTGTGGTTTGGTCAAGGTAGTGTGTGTGGTGTGGTCCACTTTTCATTCCTCCCCACCATTAGCATGTTTACTCTGGACCTATTTCAAATTATGTTTTGTTGTTTGAATTGATGATTTTATATTTTAATCAATATAAATAATAGGGTGTGTGTGATGGATTGGTGAGGAAGTTGTTTTTGAAAGAAGATCTATTAGGTATTGTACAAATTTTTGAAGTTGGGTTGTGAGTAGAGAGTGTGCATGTTTTTGTTGTTGACATCAAAGGCATTGAGCTAAAATTTTCTTCTGGTAGTTGTACTATAGTGTTGGATTTCCTTTTCTCTCTTCTTTCTCATGGAAATGTGCCCCTTTGTAAAAATCACCTTAATCAGTTTTTTCATTCATGAGAATTATTTTCATTGTGATTTTTCTAATCTTGGGTTTTCCATGTTAAAATCTAAAGTTCCTTGTGTATGGCTCATGTTTGTGCTTATTCATGTTTACATCTAATTTGGATGAGTATTTGAAGAATTAATATTTTGGATATAGATTTTTAAAATCATAAAAAGATTGGTCTACAACTGATTCACCCTCCTCCCCTCTTAGTTTTCTAGGACATTCAACAATTGGTATCAAAGCCTTGGTCTCCAAATAATGAGCCTAGTCGCTTAGGGAGATTTGATGCTGCATAAAGTTACTATTCTTACATTTGATGGATCTGACTTTGGTTTCTAGAAAATGAAGATGAGATGATATCTAGTTTATTTTAGTTTCAAGACTTGAAAAGTTGTGGAGAATAAATATACAATATTGAAAAATGGACCTACTACTCCAAATGAGGTAGAATCCTATGAAGAAAACAAAAGAGCAAGGTATGTTATTTTTAGTGCATCATCTAAAATTGAATTGGAAAAAGTTTCATTATAAACTACTTACGAAATTTGGGAAAAAATGTAACAACATCTATGAAGGAAATGATAGGGGTCAACAAGCTAAGATGTAGACTACCAAAGGAAAATATGAGAACATGAGGATGGGAGAAGGAGAAGATATAGAAATCTACTTTCAAAAATTGGCAATGTTGTAAATGAGATAAAAAAATCTTGGCATCACTTTGGATGATAAGAATGTGATAGAAAAAATTTTGAGGACTCTACTAAAAAGTTACAGTGACAAGGTCTCCACAATTGAAGAAACTTCTAATCTAGCAAAATTTACTAGAGAACAATTTTTTGACACTCTAAGCACATTTGAGATAAGAAAGTTTCCAAAAGGAAAAGATAGATTTGAGAATGGTTTCATTGTAGCAGTAGTTGATGAAGATCCAAATGATGAGAGCACAGATAAAAAGAAGAAAAATTTGATAGGAGACTAAAGAAAGGAACTAGTAAGCATAAACGCATCTTACCTCTTAAATGTTTTAGGTGTGGAAAGGTTTTTCATATTCCCAATAGATGTCTAGAAAAAGGGACAAGAAAAAATTAAAATTCAATGAGGTCTATTATGTTAATAAAGATGCTAGCATCTAGATGGAGAATCAAAACAAGGTGAATGTTTGTTTTATGTTGAAGAAATTGAACCTGAACCTAAGATTAGTAATATGACATCTTTTGAAACTAATAATGAAATTATTGCAACTACATTACATGTTAGAAGAGATAAAAATAAATTGTTGATTGACAATGGTTGCTTGAATCATATGACTAGTGATAAAAGTAAGTTTGTAAAACTTGAAAAATATGATGGTGGTCCTATTAGATTTGGAGATGATAAAATTGCATAGATTGTTGGAATAGATTCTATTTTATTTGATGCAAAACATAATACTGAAAATGTGTACTATATGAAAGGTATGCATCATAATCTTTTAAGTATTGGAATGATATTTTAAAATGGTTACAATGTTGTCATTTAGGATGGTGGTTGTGAAATTTAGAAGAGATCCAAAAGTATTATTTTTGTAGGTAAAAAGACTAGAGGAAATATTATTGGTTGGATGTTGTTGCATGACATTTCTTTTTATCATAGATAAATGAAAGCTAGTAATGAAATTGAACAATGTGTCACATCAAATTTGATAATTTGGTGAATATTATTTCACCAAGATTAGTATGAGATCTACCAAGATCAAACAAACTAGATAATGGTGTTTGAAAAGAATGTCAAGTGGGAAAATTGACAAAGGAAGATTTTAGAGGAAAGGAACAATCTGCTACTAGATTGTTGGAATTGGTGCACACAAACTTATGCGGTCCAACCAGAATAAGGAGTCTACAAGTTGAAAGGTATTTTATGCTCTTAATTGATTATCATTCTAGAATGACTTGGGCTATATTCTTAAGAGAAAAGTCTAAAGAATTAGAAAAATTCAAGAAATTCAAAGATAGAGTTGAAAATGAAGTTGATAGAAAAATCAAATTCTTAAGATCTAATAAAGGAGGATAATTTTTTAGTGATAAATTTAACATCTTTTGTGAGATACATGGGATTAGAAGATCATTTTCTACTCCTAGGACACCACAATAGAATGGTATTGTGAATAGAATTAACTGGACTATGCAAGAGTAAAAAAGATGATGATCAAAGAAGAAAATATACCATAACTATACTAGAAAGAATATATACATGTATGGATATATACACTCTTAATCATGTTCTAATTTGGCATAAGTATGGTAAGAATTCATATGAACTATGGTATGGAAGGATTCTAATGGTAAAGTACTTCAAAGTTTTTGAAAGAAAATATCACATTCGTAGAGATGAAAAGAATCTTCAAATATTTGATAGTAGAGAAGATGAGGGAATATTAAATTAGGATATTCTACAAGAAGAAAGGCATATTGGTGGTACAGCAAGAGATTAAACAAAATTGTTGAAAGTGAAAATGTAAGATTTGATGTTTTTTTTTCAACATACTCAGGTATACTACAAGTAGGATATGAATCTAATGATTCCAAAGGTAGAGAAGAAGATGTTAAAAGAAACTCAAGATGCTCCATCAGTATTAAAAACACTAAGGCATGTTTAGAGGAATCAATCAGAAAATAAAATTATTGGACATAAGAACAAAGGAGTCATTACTAACCAACTAGAAATATTGTATCAAGAGAGAAAGTGTGATGGGAGGAAGGTGTGTGAGTGGGAAACAAATTTTGAACATGAGGGTTTTTATTCTTGTGAGATCTTTTATGAAATCATGGAAGGAGATGAATTAGAGTATAATATAGATGATACTACTAAAGATGGTGAGAAATTGGGGGATTTGTCTGGTTTTAGGAGGGGATTTTAGCCCTTTGGCCTTGAATGTGGAAGTTGACCTTTCTTTTTTTTTGGTCTGGTACCCCTCTTTGTTTTTTTTTGGAGTGACCTCTTCTTCTTAGGAAGTTGTTAGGAATGAATGTTGAATATATCCTATGGGGGAGTATCAGAATCCATTCTATAGTAGTTTTTGTTGCATTCATCATTGTGATTATCATTGATGTTAACACACTGATCTACTGAAGATTAGCAGAGAAGCAGTCAGTGTTTGTGTAAACGCACTTGGGATATTGAAGATAAAGCTATGCACAGTTGAGGACTTACTCTATGATTTTCTATGAGATCATGGTTAAGAGCACTGATAGAAATTCATTTATTAATGGAAGCTATGAGAAAATAAGTGGATGAAGTATTCAGGCAGTGTTCATGTGTAGCAGTTTGTGGAAATCAAATGATATCTCCTAATCAAGATAGAATCTGATCATGCATAGTTATGAGATAGTTGAAGACATGCTAGTAGTGATGTGGATGATAGCACAAGATCCGAGGTTGCACGAGTGAAGAATTATCTTAATTGGAAGCCAACAGTTTTGTGTAATTTTGATGTAATGTGTGGAAATTTTTATTTTGTAATTTGTATGCCGAATCATTTGTAATTACTTGAGTGTGGTATAAAGGAAGGAATGTATTCCTTATTGTAGCATGTAGTGTATTTTAATGAATGTAAGTGTGTATGAAGAAATTGTGAAAGAAAAATTGTTGAAAGAGGATATGCGAAGTACTAAGATCTGGTATTCAGATTTGAAGAAGCAGTTGGTGTGGTTTGGCATAGTCAAAGGAGTATTGAATTTTTGAGATCAATAATATTTTGGTATTATTCTATTTATTAATACAAAGATCAATTGGACAGTGAGTTCAGTGATCTTACCTTGAAGCTATTTGGGCAGTGGGTCCTTCTGTCTTCCATAACTCCTAACAGAGTTAGAATCTTTTAATAGGGATTCAAAATGTCCTAACAGGGATTCATATGTACTAAATGTATTTCATAAGACTCCTAATAGAGTCCATCCTCTCACAAGGAACTTTCATATTAGTGCATCTTTTTTGGGCATCATTCCCATCGGGGTTTACTCTTTGATCAAGAGGTTCCCTAGTCAACATATCTTGTGTCATTGTGTTATTATGCATGTATATCTTTCTATGGTTGTTGATTAAATTACTTACATGGTTAAAATCTATTAAGGTTGGTAAAAGTTGTATTTATTTGATAACTGATTCAACTCCCCCCCCCCCCCCTCTTAGTTATCTTGGTGGACTTTACTTTATAACAATTGGTATCAGAGTAGTAGGTCCTTGAAGGAGAATTTTAATAGCTTAAGGAGATCCATGGAAAATTTTAGGAAAGAAAGCCCTAAGTTTGATGGAGTAAATTTTGACAGCTGGAAAGAAAAGATGAAGACACACCTACTTTGTTTAGGACCAAGTTATTGGTTAATCATAAAGAATGAGAAGACTATCATTGATGAGGAAAAAATTGAAGATTGTACTAATGAGGAAAGAGATCTATTCATGTGTAACATACTTGCTAGAGAAGCACTCTTGTCAGCCCTTCTGAAAAATGAGTACAGTCAGGTAAAATATCTAAAGACATCTCATGAAATTTGGTTAGCTTTACAGTCTACTTTTGAAGGTGATGAACATCCTAAGAAAGTTAGATTACATAATTGGATATGTGCATTTGAAGATATAAGAATGATGGAAGATGAATCTGTTAGAATCTATATTGGTAGAATGTCAGAGATTCTTGCAGGTATAAAATCTTGTGGAGGAACAAAGACAGAGAATGAAGTGATATGGAAAACTATGAGGACATTGACACATTCAAGTAGACAACACGGATGATTGAACAAGTTATACCTTGTACTATGAGCTTCACCAGAGAGACTCTTCTTGGAAGATTAGAAGTAGCAGAGATTAACCTAAGGCTATCAAGAGACTTACCCAGAATGGAGACAACCTTCAGTGCTCTTAGTGTTCTTCCTACTTTTCCAAGAAGCATAAGTGTGAGCGGAGATTATGCTAGCAGCAGTAGATCTAGAAATGAAGAAAACATGAAGATTGAAGAAGGTATTGCCTTGCTTGTGAAGAGAGAACCAGACGGTAAGAAAATTTTTAAATGTTGGACTTGTCAAAAATATGGTCATTTTGCATCTAAATGTCCTAAGAGAGTTAAAAATTATAGAAACAACTTTAAGCCTAGAAGATCTAAAGAATGTTATTATGCAAATGATGAAGAACTTGTAGCTAGTTTGGATAAATCTTTGAGTGAAAGTGATACTGATAATAATGGTGATATAGGATTTGTAGCAAATAAAGAAGAAAATCCTGAAACTGAAATTAAGGAAGAAAAGGCTTTAGTTTCCCAAGTAGAAAAGAAAGTTGATTGGATTATAGACAGTGGTTGTTCACATCATATGACTAGAGACATGAAAAATTTCATAAATTTTAACAATTATGATGGAGGAGTTGTTAGAGTTGGAAACAATGCACCTTGTTTGATTAAAGGTATGGGATCTATTACTGTTGATGGAAAGACTAATACTGATGATGTTTACTTTGTGGATGGTTTGAAACATAATATTTTGAGTGTTGGAAAGTTAGTTGATAAGGGATATCAAGTCTGGTTTACTGAGAAAACTTGTGTGATAAAAGATAGAGATGGTAATTTGATTGGTACTGGATCTAGAACCAGAGGTAATGTATTTCAGTTGAATCCTACTGAGATGACATGTTTGATTACTAATATTGATGACAGTTGGTTATGGCAGATAAGATTTTTTAATATAAACTTTGATAACATTGTGAAAGTGAGTACTACACTTGCAGTAAGAGATTTACGTAAAATTATGAAACCTACTAACATGATTTGCAAGGAATGTGTGATGGCTAAATAGAAAAGAAGCTCATTTCCCAGCAAGAAGATCACAATAGAAGAGAAGTTGGAGATTGTTCATACTGATTTGAGCAGTCCTACAAGGACTAGAGGATTCTATGGAGAAAGGTACTTTATGATTCTTATTGATGATTTTACAAGAATAATGTGGATTGCATTTCTTAAAGAAAAATTTGAATCATTTCATAAGTTTAAGATCATTAAGAACAAAGTTCAAAATGAATCTGGAATGAAGATTAAATATTTGAGATCAGATAGAGATGGAGAATTTACTTCAAAATAATTTAACATTTTTTGTGAAGTGAATGGTATTAAGAGATAGTTTTCATCCCCTAGGACACTTGAACAAAATGGTATTGCAAAAAGGAGGAATAGATCAGTAATTGAAGTAGAAAGAGCTATGTTATTTGAGAATGACTTGGTAAAGATATTCTGGAGAGAAGTAGTGAACACAGTAGTGTATACAATGAACATAGTAAAAATCAGAGCAAACACAAGCAAGACACCCTGTGAACTATGTTTTGGACATGCACCATCAATTAAGTATTTTAGAATTTTTGGAAGCAAATGTTATATTAAGAGAGATGATGACATTGGAAATTTTGATCCTATAAGTGATGAAGGTATATTTCTTGGATGTTTATTCAAGAGAAAAGCTTATAGATGTTACAATAAGAGAGATAAGACTATTATTGAGAGCAAAAATGTTAAAGCTAATGAAAAGTTTGGAATTTAGGAAAGAATGCTTGATTATGAATCAAATGAAGGAACTTAGCCTAGACCTAATCCAGAGACTACTGAATTATTTTATGAAACTAACAGTAATTTTTTCAATGAAATTCATAGTGAAGAAACCATTGAAGAACCTATAGCAGAAACAAGTACTGAGACAGTGACACCTAACAGGAATCTATTAAGGAATCATCCTACTAAGAAGATTATTGGAAACATAGACAGAGGAGTTTTGACACAAAATAAGGTACAAGAACAGCTATGTTTGATTTCTCAAATTGAACCTAAATCTACTAGTGAAGCTTGTGAAGATGAACATTGGCTTAAAGCCATGAAATAATAATTGGATTAGATTGAAAAGAACAAGACATGGGAATTGCTCCCTAGACCTAAAGATAAGAATGTTATAGGAACAAAATGGGTATTCAGAAACAAGATGAATGAATGTTGCCCCACTTTTCACCCCATAATCATGATGTCAAAGTGGAAGATTTTGATCTCATAATCAGGTCTGGTCATGGTTGAGTCTAGGTCTAATGTCCTTCATAGGTAGGCTATCCTTGTCAGGTTTCCCTTTCTCTTTCCCTCTCATTTATAAGCTGGGTGGGTTATTTGGAAGTCTTGTCATAATGGGTAGGTTATAGATCCCAACCTGGCAAGGATTATATGTTCCTATTGTTTCTCTTTCTTAGATGAAAGGATGATTGTGAATCATGATCTCCAGGCATCAAAGGAAAGACTTTTCATGTGATTGATGTCATAACAGAGTTGGCATTGAATTATTCAAAATTCTACTTCATATGACAGTGTGTGATGAAATGAGTTCTTTTAGAACTCGAGCTATGCATTTTTCAATGTGACAGAGCTGAGTTAGGCATTTTTAACAGTCAACTATAGTTGATGATTTTCACCATTTGAAGGTATGAGATGATTCATCAATTCACAATGATCCAAATAGTGAAAATGGTGTGCGATTTGATGTTGAAAATAAAGCCCTGTGGTAGGTGTGGTCACATGATTGCATGACTGAGAGAACCACCTTGCGATCATGTGACAAGGCATGAAACACAACCGGTTAGGTGGGAAAGAGGCACTTAAGTTGAGAATTTAAGCACATGTAGATTAGTGGGCCCTATTTCTCAGTAGGACCTGAGTTGTGACATTGTATCAATGGTTTAAATCAACCAAGGTTTCAATCCAATGATGGTCGAAATTGTGCAATAGAAACATGTTCGAAAAATAGCAAACACAAAATAGCAACAAGGTGCCACCTATCTTAGCAGACCCATGGGGACCAATCATAGAGTGATCACATGATCGCATGAATTAAAATATTTCTATGTGATCATGTGACAATGGGAACTTAGACCGATGAATACACTCTACTGGGACCCACTTACGCCAATAGCGTAGATGCGATGATGGAAGCTTGAGTGGTGAGAAAATTCAATGAAAAGATAATGTAAGTTAAGTAACTGTGCCATGTTGGATCCACATGAACCAATCATAGAGCGGTCGCATGATCGCATGAATTAAAATAATACCATGCGATCATGCGACAACATAAATCAGCGATGAGAATAAGCAGGCAACAAACGAGTAGATAGAGGAGAATGATAATTCACAGTCAATGATGAAGGATCGACCTGCAAACTATGTAGTTCAGAGATGTTTGAAACATGTGATGACCTACAAAGGGGAAAGCTTCTCCCTGTTAAAAAAAAGAGTTCTTAGATATGAATTTCAACTTGACTTTGTTAATGGAGCTGCTGATATTTTCAGGATGACTGCAAAGAATATAGAACTGTTTGGTTTCTCTTATGGAAGCCAGAATAGATAAAGGGACAAAGTCAAATTGCTTTATCTTCATTGTATGTTTGTAATTACTTGTTTCCTATCTCTTTGTAGTCAGGAAGTGGAAAGGTCATCAGTCTCTATGAACTTTATACATTGTAAACTCTATAAATACTAGGAGGAAAATTAATATAGGGGTCCGCAAAATTGTTGGTTTAAGAGACTTGATGTTGTAGAGTCAATTGAAGAGTGTTTTATGTCAATGATTTTCTATTCCATTTAGTTAGAAGTTGTTGCTTCTATGTTTCTTTCTTTAAATCTAAATTACAGAAGAAAAGGAAAGATGTTTCTTTCTTTTGTCATGAGGATATGAATAAACCACAGTAGGATGTGCTTTGGGGTGTTTGAAGAAGGATTCATTAGAAGTCTTTAATCATTTCATTTATATTTCTGCTAGAAATTGTTGTAGATTGGTTAAACACTGAGTGTATGGATTCATAGTATGTGTGAGTTCTACAACTTGGTTCATAGATAGAAAGCTTTTCTTGCCTGAATTAAGTTCTAGTTAGACTTAATTTGGTTTGCCTATTCTGCTCTCGGGTTAAGAGCATACCCTGCATTAGTTTTAGGAACAAAACATAATTCCTTGAATACCATTCACATAGGGAGCTATACCTACCAATTCAGAGAAAAGCTGGTAATCAGAAAATGGCTTTTCAACTATTGTAACCAGATATTGTTCATCATTTAGGCATTAAGAGTTATTTCCACAAGAAACAAGAAAGGACAAATCTATTTACTAAAAGATTTTTGGTGACTCCGCTAGGGAAAGAAACAATCACCTGATTAGTAAGCTATATCATCCTGGAGCAAACAAGATTCCTTAGGAGTATTAGAGAATAGGGTGGGCATGATTCTACATTTGATAGATTAGCAGAGTTTGGTTTTCCCATCCTAGAAGTTCCTAGAAAGAAAGGAGAAAGGAAAAGTCAGAGTAGGCCTTCATCTCCCATCAGAAATTAGAGTTCTTCACAAAACACTTGTCAAGTGTTAACACTTCACGATACCACTACTCCTTCAGTTGTTAATTTCCCACCATATTGTACTAGAACTATCATGGCTGTTCCATGGGCTACTGTAGTAGGACCATTAGCACTGACAGCTTATCATCCACTTCCTGCTGGGTCAAGGAAGAATTTCCCTGAGTTTTCAAGAGATGAAAAAGTCACTACTGATGAACATATCAGAGCTTTCTTTTCTGCTATTAATATTTTAGGAGTGGCAGAGGAGGATGTTACTGTGAGACTTTTTGTTGAAACTTTAACAGATAGTGTAGCGAACTGGTTTTATCATCTAGAAGATGGTTCCATCACTAATTGGGATACGATGAGAAAAACATTTGAGGATCATTTTAAGACAACAGAAGATGAGCATCATTTATTGACACAATTGACATCCATCAAAAAATAGCCTCAAATGAGCATGAGGGATTTTGTAGCTGCCTTCAATAAGATTGTTAGTAGAATCCCTGTTGCAGATAGACCTGCTGCTGGTAATCTTAAAACATTCTTCATAAGTGCAATGCCTCTGGATATCAATTATGAGTTGAGAAAGGCATGTCCCATAGATTTAGCGGATGCACAAAAGAAAGCTATCAAATGTGAAGAAGATTTAATTTCAATAGGAAAATGGAAAAGAGAGTTACAAAATAAAGGAAGTTCAAGTAGTACCTCATCATCTGATGAAATGATTCAAAAATTATCCAATGAATTGATTGCTATGAAAAGGCAATCACCAGGATTCAATAATTCTAATCAGCGTACTTTTCAGAATATGCCTGAAAGAAACATGGACAATAGATTTTCGCAACTTATAGGCCCTCAACCTAGGTTGCAGATTGAAGCCGCACCCAAAAAAGGAAACATATGCATGTTTCATTTGACTATAGATCACACTAATGAGAACTATCTAGGAATTGCCCATATGATACAGTTATTAACCACCAATGAACTGAATATAGCAGCTCCTGTTGAAGAAGAGGATACATACTCAACTAGCGACTCTGGGAATTTATTTGTGGAGTATGAATTTGATTCTAAATCTAAAGGTGAATGTTTTTCTACTATTGATGGAAATTCATATACGGTGCTCACTCAGAATCAGAAATTAAAAAATTAGTCTTCCAGCCAGCCTCATAAAAGTGATCCTAGGCCTATGATAAACAGTGCTGATACTAATCAGAAGGCGTCAAGCTCTCAGCCAGGTAAAGATAAATTATCTTTTGATGCTGTTCAATTCTGTGAAGAATCTAAAATTCAGATTTCTTTTCTGGATTATTTAAAATCGCATCCTTTAGAATTTAAAAGATTAGTAGAACAGTGTAAAGGAAATGTTTCAAAATTAAATAATAGTGCTACTGTGGTAGAAGGGGATGAGACATTGATAGCTGATTTGTTTAAAGAAGAAGAATCTACTGTGTTAGCAATGTCACCTGGACAAAACTTCCTCCCTTCTATGTTTCACTCTATGTTAATGGGTGCAAATTAAGTAGTTGTATAATAGATTCAGGCACATCAGATAATGTCATACCTTATTCTGTAGCCAAAGCTTTGAATCTTAATCTCACTAAGGTGTATGGGAAATGTTATTCGATGGATGCCAAACAAGTTCCTTTAATTGGCCAAATCAAGGATGCACAGGTGGCTTTGGTGTCTCATCTTGAAAAGAAACTGTTGATGACTATCCTGGTAGCTGAAATTTCGGCAAGTTATGGGCTTCTCTTAAGGAGAGGTTTTTGTAGAGACCTAGGAGGCGAAATAAAGATGGATTGGTCTCATGCTGTCATACCAATTGGGAATAAGAAAATCAGATTGGAGCTTGAGGAAAAGGTGAAGTATACAGTCATGAAATCAGACGATCCTAAGGCTCAAATACTTTATCAAGAACTAGAATTTGGTAATTACATACTGTTTACTGAAGAATCTCTAAATGGGAATAAGGATGAAGATAGTAATGAAAAGAAATCAGGTGAAGAAAAGGAATTATCAGACTTATGGGTTCTTGAATTTGATGGAAGTTGTTCTTCATCAGGATCAGGTGCAGGTGTTGCATTGATTCCTCCTTAAGGAGAACTTGAACCTATGACATTCAAATTAGAGTTTGGAAATACCAATAATACTACTGAATATGAAGCCTTACTACTGGGATTAGCAGCAGCAAAAGAAAAAGGTGTTAAAGTGCTAAAAGCTCAAGGTGATGTAGAGCTTATTATGAGATAGGTTAGAGGACAATATTCAGTGAAGAATCGCAGATTAAAAAACTACAGAAATAAAGTTTGGGATCAGATAGAAGGTTTGGATGCCTTTTCTATTGAAGCAATACCAAGAGAGCTGAATACCAAAGCTGATTCATTGGCTGTCTCTGTGTCTTTGTTGTTGCCTCATCCAGACTTTAAAAACAAGAAATATTAGATTGAAGTTGTATATCGAGCTGCTATCCCAGATAATATAGATTCATGGAAGATGTTTGAGGATGACAAAAGCTTGCAATTGTTTCTTGAAAATGGCAAAATCAGTTATGAATATCAGCATGAAAAAGATGAGGAACGTTCCAGCCATGGATTAAATGAAAAGCAAGTTAATGAAGTTCAAGTACTAGGTGATATTGTTCCTCCTTATTTTGTATCTTTAGAGAAGTTGTTTAATAGGCATGATGCTTATATAAAATAGAAAAGAGTAAGAAAAGAGCCTAACACTAGTGAGTATGAAGGAGTAAATATTGGTGATAATGATAATCCTAAGTTGATTAATATTGGTAAATGTTGTTCGCTTGAAGAGAAAGAAGCTACCAGGCTACTCTTTCTAGAATACAAAGACATTTTTGCTTGGAGCTACAAAGATTTGAAAATCTATGGAGGTGGAAAAGTGAAACATCAGATTCCTTTGAAGCCTGATGCTGAAAGCTCGAATCATTTATCCTATCACTCCACATGGATAGCTAATATAGTGCCAGTGCGGAAGAAGAACTGAGAAATCAGAATTTGTGTTGATTTCCAGAATTTGAATCAGGCATCTCTTAAGGATAACTTTGCACTTCCCAATATGGATTACTTGCTGCAGATAGTGGCTAGATCAGAAATGATGTCCATGCTTGATGGATTTTCCAGTTACAATCAGGTTGAAGTTGAAGAAAAAGATCAGCATAAGATGGCATTTACCACACCATGGGGTACATATGCATACCATCGGATGCCTTTTGGGCTCATCAATGATGGTGCCACCTTTCAGAGATGCATGAGTAAGACATTTTCTGATTTGAAGGATCAAATCATAGTAATATATTTAGATGATCTTACTATATTCTCAAAGAAAATAAAGGATCACATTGAGGATTTGAGAAAAGTATTGCAGAGATGTCGAGATGATGGGATTTCTCTCAATCCAAAGAAGTCTGTGTTTTGTGTAACAGAAGGAAAACTTCTTGGCCATATAGTTTCTCAAGAAGGAATCAAAATTGATCCGAAGCATGTTGAATCCATCAGAAGATTAAGTTTGCCAGTAAATAAAATGGGAGTTAAATCATTCTTTGGCCAAGTCAATTTCCTGAGGTGTTTTGTACCAGACTTTGCTGAAACAACTAAATGCATCATAGATATGATCAAAGGTAATTCAAATTTTAAGTGGAGTGAAGAAGGTAAGCAAGCTTTTCAAAATATTAAAAATGCCATTGCTCATGCTCCAGTATTATGTCATCTGGATTATAGCAGAGATTTTATTATTTATTGTTATGCCTCCGAACATACATTATCCGCCATACTAATGCAAAAAAATGATGAAGACATACAAGCTCCAATTGCTTTTATGAGCGTTCCTCTGAAAAATAATGAGTTAAAATATTCTCAAATTGAAAAGCATGCATTTTCAATAGTCAAGGCATTGAAAAACTTTAGATTTTACATCTTGCATTCACATTCTGTAGTTTATGTGCCAGATGTAGCAGTGAAAAGTGTGCTGACACAGCAAGAGGTGGGATGCAATACCAGAGGTTCATGGATAGCAAAACACAAGAATATGATATAGAAATTCACCCTACCAAACTGATAAAGGGTAATGCTTTGTGTAGAGAAATTACAGAGGCTAAAGTTGAAAAAGAACCAAAATGATCTGAAGAAAAACAACTAGTTCTAGCTGTGGGTCTTCGGGACACATGGTTTGAAGACATTGCTTACTTCCTAATGTATGGAGAATGTCCAGAAGGCATGATGTCAAGACAAAGAAGAGATCTCAGGTTAAAGGTAGCTAAGTTTGTGATCTGGGATGGCAAGCTATTCAAGAAGGCAATTGATGGTACTTTCCTCAAATGTGTAGATAAGCAACAGTAGGAAAAATTATTGAAGACTTTCCTTGACGAGGCCTATGGAGGGCACTTTTCATCTTTAGTAACAACATTTAAAATACTGAGACAATGTTATTATTGGCCCAGTATGTTTAGAGATGCATATCCCTGGGTAGCCAAGTGTGAAAAGTGCAGAATGTTTACAGGGCGTCCTTAATTAGCTGCTCTTCCATTGAAGCCTATCGTTATTGAAGAACCTTTCTAGCAATGGGGCCTTGATTTCATCAGGCCAATCAATCTAGTATCCAGTGTTGGTCATCGGTACATAATCACCGCCACTGACTACTTCACCAAGTGGGTGGAAGCCAAGGCAACAAAGGTGACAACTTCTGAAGTGGTATGTGAATTTCTTAAAGAAAATATACTGGTCCAGTTTGGTGTTCCACTTAAATTAGTGATGGATAATGCCACTTATTTTTCTTCACTTGAAATCACTAGTTTTTGTTTTGAGTATGGAATTATTGTTGGTCATTCAATGGATTATTTCCCACAAGGAAATGACTAGGCTGAATCCAGCAACAAAAATCTGATCAATATTGTTAAGAAGTTAGTATCAGATAATCAGAAAAATTGGCATAAAAAGATTCATGAGGCATTGTGGGTAGACAGGGTAACACCAAAAAGAGAAATTGGTATATCACCTTTTGAGCTTGTTTATGGGACCGAAGCAAACCTTCCTTTACCTTTGGAACTAGCCACAAAAAAATTAAGGATGGTGATTGAAGATGACATCTATAAAGATGGTCTAGAAAAAAGGATTCTTTTTTTGAGCAAGCTGGAAGAGGAAAGAGCAGAGATAGTTGATCATATCACTCAACATCAGATGCAAGTGAAGGAGATATTTGATAGGAAGGCAAGGCCATAGAAATTCATGATAGGTGATAGTGTGTTGCTGTGGGATAAACATAATGCTCCTAAAGGAATGCATAAGAAGTTTGACAGCCTATGGAAAGGACCATTTGTGATTCATCAAGCATTGGGAAATAATTCTTTCAAGTTGTCTTATCAAGATGGTGAGGTACTACCACTAACCTTCAATGGTTAGGACTTGAAACTTTATCAAATGGCAAATTGAAAACAGGTAACCCCTGTATTGTACATAGTTGTGTTTTTCTCCTTTGTGTTTTCTAGGTTAGTTGTTTTTCCTTGCTTCCTTTTCCTTTGTTCTTGCTTTAGTTTTGTTGTGTCATTTCCCTCTTTGTTTACCTTTTTGTGAAACCAGAGATTCAGGATTCATTTCTTAAACATGGGAATGTTTAAGTCCCCAGTCAGAGCCAACTGTTGCCCCACTTTTCACCCCATAATCATGCTATCAAAGTGGAAGATTTTGATCTCATAATTAGGTCTGGTCATGGTTGAGTCTAGGTCTAATGTCCTTCATAGGTAGGCTATCCTTATCGGGTTTCCCTTTCTCTTGCCCTCTCATTTATAAGCCGAGTGGGTTATTTGGAAGTCTTGTCATAATGGGTAGGTTATAGATCCCAACCTGGCAAGGATTATATGTTCCTATTGTTTCTCTTTCTTAGATGAAAGGATGATTGTGAATCATGATCTCCAGACATCAAAGGAAAGACTTTCCATGTGATTGATGTCGTAACAGAGTTGGCATTGAATTATTCAAAATTCTACTTCATATGATAGTGAGTGTGTGATGAAATGAGTTCTTTTAGAACTTGGGCTATGCATTTTTCAATGTGACAGAGCTGAGTTAGGCATTTTTAACAGTCAACTATAGTTGATGATTTTCACCATTTAAAGGTACGGGATGATTCATCAAGTCACAACGATCCAAATAGTGAAAACGGTGTGTGGTTTGATGTTGAAAATAAAGCCTTGTGGTAGGTGTGGTCGCATGATCGCATGACTGAGAGAACCACCTTGCGATAATGTGACAAGGCATGAAGTGCAACCGGTTAGGTGGGAAAGAGGCACTTAAGTTAAGAATTTAAGCACATGTAGATTAGTGGGCCCTGTTTCTTAGTGGGACCTGAGTTGTGACATCGTATCGACGGTTTAAATCAACCAAGGTTTTAATCCAATGATGGTTAGAATTGCACAATAGAAAGATGCTCAAAAAATAGCAAACGCGAAATAGCGACAAGGTGCCACCTGTCTCAGCGGACCCATGGGCACCAATCATAGAGCGGTCGCATGATCACATGAATTAAAATATTGCTATGCAATCATGCGACAATGGGAACTCGGGCCAGTGAATACACTCTGCTGGGACCCACTTACACCAACAGCGTAGATGCGATGATGGAAGCCCGAGTGGTGAGAAAAGTCAATGAAAATAAAATGTAAGTTAAGTAATTGTGCCATGTTGGATCCATGTGAACCAATCATAGAGCGGTCACATGATTGCATGAATTAAAGTAATACCATGTGATCATGCAACAACATAAATCGGCGATGAGAATAAGCAAGCAGCGATCAAGTAGACAGAGGAGAATGATAATTCATAGTGAATGATGAAGGATCGACCTACAAACTATGCAGTTCAGAGGTGTTTGAAACATGTGATGACCTACAAAGGGGAAAGCTTCTTGCTGTTTAAAAAAAGAGTTCTCAGATATGAATTTCAACTTGACTTTGTGAATGGAGCCGCTGATATTTTTAGGATGACTGCAAAGAATATAGAACTATTCAGTTTCTCTTATGGAAGCCAAAATAGATGAAGGGATGAAGTCAAATTGCTTCATCTTCATTGTATGTTCATAATTACTTGTTTCCTATCTCTTTGTAGTTAGGAAGTGGAAAGGTCATCAGTCTCTATGAACTTTATACATTGTAAACTCTATAAATACTGGGAGTAAAATTAATATAGGGGTCCACAAAATTGTTGGTGTAAGAGACTTGATGTTGTAGAGTCAATTGAAGAGTGTTTTATGTCAATGATTTTTTGTTCCATTTAGTTAGAAGTTGTTGCTTCTATGTTTCTTTCTTTAAATCTAAATTACAGAAGAAAAGGAAAGATGTTTCTTTCTTTTGTCATGAGGATATGAATAAACCACAATAGGATGTGCTTTGGGGTGTTCGAAGAAGGATTCATTAGAAGTCTTTAATCATTTCATTTATATTTCTGCTAGAAATTGTTGTAGATTGGTTAAACACTGAGTGTATGGATTCATAGTATGTGTGAGTTCTACAACTTGGTTCATAGATAGAAAGCTTTTCTTGCCTGAATTAAGTTCTGGTTAGACTTAATTTGGTTTGCCTCTTCTTCTCTCAGGTTAAGAGCATACCCCGCATTAGTTTTAGGAACAAAACATAATTCCTTGAATACCATTCACATAGGGAGCTATACCTACCAATTCAGAGAAAAGTTGGTAATCAGAAAATGGATTTTCAACTATTGTAACCAGATATTGTTCATCATTTGGGCATTAAGAGTTATTTCCACAAGAAACAAGAAAGGACAAATCTATTTACTAACAATGAACAAGGAGAAGTAGTAGGGAACTGTTACCCATTTTTTCCCTATACAATATAAATTTGGCTAAGTTCTATCCAAGGTCTGCATTTTTAATCTTGTCGAGCACCCCTAAAAGTTTCATGGGCTTATGTCCTGTTCTCTAGCCTCTACAATTTATTTTATACCCTGGTCTGCGAGTTTAAATTTTTGAAAAAATGATCGTTTGAGAAAAAACCTTGAAAACCCTAGGCCATGTTCTAATTTTCCATTACTTTATCAGCCACTTAAATTCTCAAATTTCCCATGTGCACATTTAAAACCTTCGGTTGCTAGTTCTCTAAGTCTTCTAGTGGTTATCTTTTCCTTTCAGCAAACTGGCGAATGCAGTGGTTCGCATAATCTCTTATTCCTAGCAGTCAAGTCCTTAATAGTTAGTGATCTAGTGAATGGTCTAATTCTTTCTTCAGCCACATAATCACCAGATGTTTGGCAGTCAAGACTTGCGGGGTCCTAGCCAAGAAGATCGATGGCTGGCGTATAATCTCATGGAGTTCTATTAACACATGAGATCTTACACCGATCATTGATCTTCATTTCATGCAGTGCTTCAGATTTTCAGGTGGACCCGATGTGTTAGTAGGGTCCTAGTTCTAAAAGGATCAATGGCTAGCGCATGATTGGGAGGAATATTTGGAGGCTATGAGATCATGTGCTCGCTGATAGATTGGAATCTAAGTTGTAGTGGGTCCATTGTAAGAAAGGTCGCAGAGGTTTTGCTGATAAGGTGGTCAGAGTGAATAGAAGATTGACAAGTGGCAAGTCTAGGCCCAAGGTTAACAAAATATTTGGTGGCTCTGATAGGTTCCCTTTGGTCGCTTATTCATGTAATAAGATAGTGATGCTCTAAATATTTCATGACTTGGTGAGTAAAGGCTTTTATCTTATTCACAAGATGTAACCAGGGTCAGCTAAAAGATTTAGAAATTCAGTGACTACAATGTTCCCATAGTCGCTTGACCGGACTAGGGTTATGAGAAGCATTTCGTGACTTGGAGAATGCCTTTAGTCATGCATTCACTAGGTGACTAAAGGGAAAGAAGGTCAGGTGGGTCCAAACTGATGGATGTGCTGACATGCTCGACTCCCATTGGTCGTGATATGCTGATGAGGACATTGACTTTTTAGTAGGGTTTTGTGACTATTGACAAGATGATCTAGGCCGTTCGTCCACTGAGAAATGCAAGATATCGATGACCACATTTTAAAATGATCGGCTAGCCTTTGTTTTTCAAAATTAAATATTTCTGAGAAAGTTTTTTCTAGCATTTGATTCAACATGCCGCGAGCATCAGAGGTAGCTAGAGAATTTATGTTTCCAGGACATTTGCAGTTGAAGAGGATGATGAGGAGGTCTAGACAGCTGTCTTGGGTTGATTCTTGTCCCTGAGAAGTACCATTTTGAGCATTCATGATGAGACTTTATGCAGGAAGGTTGATGGATCAAGGTTGCTTGTCTACAGGAAAATCTAGTATAGGGATGGGCATGCAAACAAAATATCTGATCGGCTATGATGTTGCAGCAATGCATTTATGTCTAGACCTGGTCGAGTTAGCATTAGTGATTATTCTATTGAAAATCTATGTAACCCTAGGGAGGTTTTGACTCCTACCTACATGCAAAATAGGAGATGTATATAATGTTTTTGGAGCTTTTAGAGACGGGTGGTTGGACAATTGTAAAAGAAATTTTTCCTTTCTTAAGAGTCATTTGTGGTATTCTTTCTGCCCTCTAGCTTCTATAGTTGTAAATTCCCATTGATTATTCAGATATTGTAAGGTATTTTGTGACATTCTTTATGTCCCTATACTTCTTGTCTGAATTGTCTCTTAATGAATTCAGTATTTATATGCTTTTCGGTGATATTTTTAGGGTCCTTGATCCCTCTCTCTTTTTTCAATTTATGTGTATTCTTGTGGGTGATTTCATGTGAATGCTTTTGTGGGTATACTACAACCCCTTAACAATCTTGTCTCATTCCTATACCTAGTTGCAAAGGTGAATGTTTGTTTGCAGGTCATAGATTGTTGTCTAAACCTAAGAGTGTTATTGTTTGTGAAAGAATCTCACTCTTTCCCTGAATACCCCCTTTTATTTGCAGACCCTTCTATGAAATATTTATGCAAGCCTATTCAGTGAGTTGTGATCTCCTAGACCTAATTTTATTCATTGAATCCATTTTTTTATGTTGCAATTCATACCTTCATTTCAATGTATCACCTACTAGGATAATTTGCTTTCAAGTCTTTTCCCTTTCAAGCATTCTTTATATCCCTTTCCCCTCAAGAGTTTACTTTTCATATCAAGAAGCAAATTTAGGTGATTATCCAAGAGGAACTAGCCTAGAATCTGGAGGTCTCATCTCAGTTAGCATAGGTCCCACACCTAGAGATAATTCCCATGTTATACTAGGTTATCAAGACCAAGAGAGCTTGAAAAAAGGATGCAAACTTAGTGTATAAAAGTTCTGGCACGCTCGGTGGGACAACATAAGATGTTCATTGTTTGAATGTTATGCTATCTTTGATATACTGACTACATAATATAAACTTTTAAAAGTTTTTTTATCAAGTATATCTAGTGACTCCACTAATTCCATAGATTCAGGCTAACCTTGTTCAAGGTTTATGAGAAAGATTGAGACTAGAAGCTCAAAGCCTACTAAATTTTTAGAATTACCTTCAAAAAGAAGCTACAAAGGTAGATCAACTCAAAGAACATCCCCTGCAAGGAGAGTATAGTCTACACCTCCTGATACTTCAGAAAGAACACCCTTTCCCTTTCATCTCAGGAGAAGAGGAAGATCTCTAACCAGAGACCTAGAAGATGATTCAAATCCAACATCAAACACAACTCACATAGTTTTTAATCTTCAAATCACAGCTCCTACAATGGCTAGATAGTTTTCTTTTGCACCTTTCAACCAAGGATGTCCATTAGCCTTCACTCAACATCATGATGTGCCCTTGGTGGCACTAAAGAGTATACCTAATTTCACAGGTGAAGGAAAAACAACTTCTTTTGAGCATATAAGAGATGTGACCACTATTTGTAGCATACACAACATAACTCAAGAGGATGTGGCCACCGAATTATTAGCAGCCTCTCTCAAGGGTAAGGCTCTTGAATGGTTTAGAACTTTAACTATGGCTCCATTACTTCATGGGATGAATTAAGGGATGCATTAAGTAAGTATTTTGAGGATAAATCAAATAACTTGTCTCTGGTGGAGCAGTTAACAACCATTAAAAGAGACCCACAAGAATAAATGATAGATTACAATAGTAGATTCCTCAAAACATGGAATAGAATTCCAATCTATGTGACACCATTAGCTGACCATGCTTTCCTATATTACTTGCAAAGTTTGAATGGTCAAATCTCTATCATGATTCAATCTATGGGTGGTACCTCTTTACCCTAGGCTTTTGACATAGTTGTTAGGGCTGAAAATTGTTTAATTCAGGTAGGTATGATAGCTAGAAGGCCACCTATGCCTATCTTTCCTAGCCTTCAACCCATGGCACCCACACAAGTACCCCCATTTACCCCTATTCCCACCATATCAGCACCTCAGGCTAGTACTAGTGGTCAAGAGCTAAAAGCAAGTTTCTCTCAAGAGCTACAAGAAGTAAAGAACAGTCAACAAACTAGTCAGCAAGAAATGGAAAACTTGCTACAGACTTTGACTAAAGAGGTTACAAACCTAAAGAGACAAGGGCAAGGAATCAGACTGCCCTTTCAGAAATAAGGCCAAGGTCCCAATTAACAATATCAGAATCAGGGATAGCCTTATCAACAAAATAGGCCACCATACTAAGGAGGCTATCAAGGACAAAGACAAAATTTCAATCAAAGACCATTCCAACCATACAACCCTGTACTCCTTAATTTTGTGAATCTGGTGTTCTCCTTGTAATCAGCCTCATAATCAGGCTACATGTTCAAATGGATGGATGAACCAAGAACTAATGGTTCAAAATGCCTCACAAGCTCAATCAGAGGCTTCATCTAGTGGGTCAGTTCCTCAACAAGAATCACAAGAGAATGAGACTACTCTTTTCAATTGGGAGCAGCCAGACTTCAATGGAGTCAATGATGAATTTTCTATTGCTTCTAATACAAGAGCAAAGAGAAGATCTCAATATATGGAGCGAGCAGACTCTAGTACCAAAGCTACTACATCTGTAGAGCAAGTACAGCTAGCTACTCCTATCACATTCAAGAGGGCTCCTACCATTACAAGCAAAGAGGGCCAGACTCTCAAGGAGGTGGAGCCCATCATAGTAAAAGCACAATAAAGAGTACACACTATGACACCTTTCAACATTGTAGACAACATGAAGAAGGTGAATATTACTATGTCTATGTGGGACTCTTTGGCTATTCCAGGGCAACCTGAGATTTTGAAAAGGGCCATGACTGATCAAGAAAAGGAGGCTCCAAGTAGCAATTCCAAAGCCAATGCTATGCAAGGTAGGAACTCAAAACCACCTCCCTTTTATGTATCTCTAATTATTGGAAAATATTTAGTACATAATTATATGGTAGATAGTGGGGCTACTAGCACTGTAATGCCTAAAAAGGTGGCTGACCAATTAGGACTAAAATATGAACCCTTCCAAAAGAAGGTCACACAACTTGATGGGTCCTCAGTCAATACTATAGGTGTGGCTAAGGATACTATTCTGATCCTGCATGCTAGTCCTAATTTTTCCATCCTCCTTGATATATATATCATAGATCTCCCTACATTATTTGCAATGTGTTTGTCAAGGGAGTTCATGGCCAAGATAGGAGGCTACCTATCTTGTGATTGGTCTCACATGCTATTTCACACAAGATATGGTACCAAGGTTACCATTAAGTTAGAATCATTAGCAGCACACCATATAGAGCCATATGTGTCCAATACCATTAATGTAAATTGCCCCATATTTGATGACAATGATTTCCAAACCATTGGAGAAGTAAGCACTAAAATAGAAAGCATATTTGATATTTTACTAGATGAAATAGCTTCAGAGGCTGACGAAAATCTTGTTTGGGATTTTGGTTTGGGGAGTTATTTGATACAAGAAAGTGGATCCATAGAACCAAAACTTTTCAAGGAAGACACTGATTCAAAGGATCAAAGCAATCAGGTTTGGGAATTATTTTTTGATGGAGCTAGAAGTAGACATGGTTCTAGTGGTGGTGCTATGCTAGTGTCCCCAAAAGGAGAAAGATACTATATAGCTTTCAAATTCAATTTCTCCTACACTAGCAACACTGCAGAATATGAAAGCCTTGTGAATGGACTGGAGTGGGCTAGAAAAAGAGGGGTTAAGGCCTTGAAAGTTTATGGTGACAATGAGTTAGTAGTCAACCAAGTGAGAGGGATAAGTGCAACCAAGAATGACACCATGAAAGCATACAAACATAGAGTTTGGGATGCAATTGAAGACTTTTGTGCTTTCAATATTGTTGCTATCCCTAGAAAGCTAAATCAAAATGCAGATAGATTAGATACCGTTGGATCTCAGTATGATATCCTAATAGCATTTCAAAATAAATAGACCAATAGCATATCAAAGTGATTATCAGACCTTCTATCCCTGATAATGATACTAATTGGCAAGTGTTTGACAATGATGAGAAAATTCTGTAGTTCTTGTTTGAAGAAGATGTCTTCTCAAAACATAATCAAGATAGGCTATCACTAAACTATGGTGATCAAGTCATACAACTTAACTCTAATAAGATGCCTAGAGGTCTTGTCACCTTAGAGACTATCTTCAATAAGGATGATGAAGTTAAGAAGAACAAGGCTGGCCTGGTAATTCAACAAGAGCATTGTGTTGAATTAGAGTTGGAACTAGGTAAAAGTTTACAATTTGGAAAGATAAACACTGATTCAGAAAAGTAGGCTTGCACCCAATTGTTCAGAGAATTCAGTGATTTTTTTGGATGGCAATATGAAGACCTCAAAGGTTTTGATCCAGCCCTTGCTCAACACACTATTGAATTAGAGCCTAATGCCAAACTAGTAAGGCAAAAGCAAAGGCCTGTTAATCCCAAGCTTGAGCCACTTATGCATAGAGAAGTGCTCAAATTGATAGAAAGTGGTATCATCTACCCCATTAAGCATACTAGTTGGGTTTCCAACCTTGTTCCTATCAGAAAGAAGAATAGGGAGTTGAGATTATGTGTTGACTTCTATGGAAAAAATCTTACAATGTGTCTCTAGATCCGAGAGATTTTCATTATTGGATGGCTATTCAGGATACAATCAAATCCTAGTAAATGAAGAGGATCAATATAAGACTACATTTACAACCAAGTGGGGAACCATGGCTTATCAAAAGATGCCTTTTGGTTTGTCAAATGTAGGTGCTACATTTCAAAAGGCAATGGATATGGTCTTTAAAAGCCTCATGTACAAGTTTGTACTGGTCTAATTAGATGACATAACTGTCTATTCTAAACATGCAGCAGATCATATCAAACATTTGAGGAAGATCTTTGAAAGGTGTAGAGAATTTGGGATATCTTTGAATCCCAAGAAATGTGTGTTTGCAGTTCATGAAAGAAAATTGTTAGGATATGTAGTATCCAAAGAAGGAATTATAGTATATCCTAAGAGAATTGCAGCCATCCTAGAGCTACCATTGCCACACCATAAGAAAGGTCTCCAATCTTTCATAGGAAAGATTAATTTTGTTAGGCATTTCTTGCCTAATATTGCAGATTTATTGAAGCCTTTGATAGCCATGTTAAAGAAGAGTTCAACTTTCAGCTGGACTAAAGAAGGAAAAGTCAATTTCTAGGCTATCAAAGAGGCCTTGATAGAAGCTCCTGCTCTCCTCAACCCAAATTTCAGTAAGGATTTTATCCTTTATGCTTATGGAGGACATGATGCTATATCTACAATGTTGACTCAAGAAAATTCAGAAGGGTTGGAGTAGCCTATTGCTTTCTTCAGCAAAGGTTTAGAAGAGTATGAACAAAGATACTCTTTTGTAGAAAAACATGTACTTGCTGTAGTGAAGAGCCTTAAAAAGTTTATATATTTTTTGACCCATAGCAAGGTACACCTAAAATTTACTCATCCAAGTGTCAAAGAATTTTTGCTTTCCAAGGACTTAAATGAGAAAAGAGTTGGTTGGATTACTAGGGTGATGGAATATGACATTGATATTCAAACCACCAAGCTAGTTAGAGGAAGAGGTCTTTGTGAGCATTTGGTAGGGGGTGAAAGTTCAAAGAAATCAGAACAAATGGATGCATCTTTGGTTGTCCATTCTATAGAAGAACATGCCAAGACATCAGGTTGGTTGCCTAACATGATGCACTATTTAAAGACAAGACAATGTCCTGCAGGCCTAGACTTAGCAAAGAGAAGATATTATAGGTTATAATCTGTTCCTTTTGTGCGAATAGGTGAGGTTCTTTTTAGGAAGGATCATAATGGTGGCCATTTAAGATGTATTGATTTAGAAAAGATAGCTGATGTCCTATTTGAATTTCATGATGGGCCTTCTGGAGGTCACTTTTCTCCTAGGACTACTACTTTTAAAATCATGAGGGTTGGATACTATTGGCCATCTATCTTCAAGGATAGTCATGATTATGTTAGAAAGTAAAGATCCCCAAGATAACTGAGAGGGGGGGGGGGGGTGAATCAGTTTTTAGATAATTTATCCATTCAATAGCTTTAAACAATATAATCAATGTACTGATCAACCATAAAAAGATAATCATACATAATTGCACAATAACACAAGATATGTTAACTAGGGAACCTCTTGAAAAGAGTAAACCCCGGTGGGAATGATGCCCACAAAATGATGCACTAATATGAAAGTTCCTTGTTAGAGGATGGACCCTATTAGGAGTCTTATGAAATACATTCAGTACATATAAATCCCTGTTAGGAGATTTTGAATCCCTGTTAAAAGATTCTAACCCGGTTAAGAGTTTATGGAAGACAGAAGGACCCATTGCCCAAAAAGCTTCAAGGCAAGATCTCTGAACCCACTGTCCAAAAGATCTTAGAATTATTCAATAGAATAATATGAAATATATTACCTCCTTCACACTATGCCAAAACTATAGTCTCTGCTACACAAGATCACAATTCCAGATCTCTGTACTCACAAGTCTTCCTTCATCACTGAATTAGCTCTTTTCTTCACTTCATGCATATATTCGCATCTCACTCTTCATAATACACATTACAATAAGCAAAAAATTCCTTCTTATATACCAAACTCAAATAATTACAAATGAGTCGGTCCTCAAATACAAAATAATAAATTCTACACGCTACACACAGAATTCATAAAAACTGTCAGCTTCCAGTTACTGTAACTTTCTCCAAACATATCTTCAAAGTTTGTGCTATGAACCATATCATCATTAATGAGTCTCCAACATCCCTTTAACTATGCAAAATCAGATTCCATCCCAACTAAGAGATATCCTCCAATTTCTGAACATCGTTACACATAAACACTGTCTAAACACTGCTTTCACCAAAATGCTCATAACTCTTACAAATGAATGAATTTCTTTTTGCGCTATTAACCATAGGTTAATAACACACCAAAGAACATACCATCAACTACACAAAACCCAATCTACAATACAACATGTGCGCAAAACAAAACTATACCTACTTTCCTGCTAATATCCAGAATATCACTATATTGACATCAATGACAATCCAAGTCATGAATGCAACAACAACTGTTATAGAATGACTGCCAAAACACTTTGCATTCATTCCTAATAGATTATGTGAGAAAATGCATCAAATGTGTTATGTTTGTAGGAAAAGAAAGGCTTGTAGCTTTACCCCTACAGCCAATTAGGACAGAGCAACCTTTCATGAAATGGGGTATAGACTTTATTGGTATGATCAATCCTCCATCTAGTGCAAGACACAAGTGGATAATTACTGCAACAGATTATTTCACTAGATGGATAGAGGCAGTTGCCTTAAAAGAATCAAATGAGAGTGTTGTCTTAAGTTTTTATGATGATATAATTCATAGATTTGGCACTCCAGACTCTATAATATCAGATAATGCACTGGCATTTACAGGCCTTAAAGTCTTAGAATGGGCAATCAGTAATGGAATTTATCTGAACAAAAGCTCAAATTATTATCCCTAGGGCAATGGTTTAGTAGAATCAACTAGCAAGAACTTGATTAGGATAATCAAGAAAACTCTACAAGATAACCAAAGGGATTGGCATACCAAGTTGATGTCTTCCTTATGGTTAGACATGATTACCCCAAAGAAGATCATTGAAAACTCTCCTTATGTGTTAGTGTATGGAAAAGAGGCTAACCTATCCTTTTCAACTGAATTACCAGCTCTGGACTTGGCTACTCAATATGTCCTATTTGAAGAAGGAGATCCCTTGCAAGTCAGGTATGCTTAGCTAATGGAGTTAGAGGAACTCAAAGATAAGTCCATGAAGGACATGGAATTCCACCAGATATAGACAAAGAGAAATTTTGATAAAAGAGCCAGGGCTAGAAATTTCAAAGTTGTTAGATGTAGTTCTCAAGTGGGATGAATTCAGATCAAGACTTGGCAGACATACAAAATTTGATTCATTTTGGGGTGGGCCATTTGTTATAACAGAGTGCAATGGGTCTAATGCTTTTCAACTATCAACCCTTAAAGGAGATGCCTTGCCTATATCAGTAAATGGTTTCCACTTGAAACCTTGCTTTGAGGTTAATCCCTCTCTGTAAATTCTTGTAAATATGTTTTCCTACTTTCTTTCCCTATTTTCTAGGTTAGTTTTCCTACTTTCCAAGAAGTGCCTATGCATAAGTTTTTTCCCTCTGGTTCCATTTATGTCCCTCTGTTGATTTTTGTGCTCAAAAAAGGACTCCATGCCCAATGAATATGTCAAGGTCACTGGTTTCCATGTCTAGCGGGCTGACATCCAGCAGAAATCACCAAAATGTTACCCATTTTTTCCCTGTTCAATGAAAATTTGGCTAAGTTCTATCCAAGGTCTGCATTATTAATCTTGCCGAGCACCCCTGAAATTTTCATGGGCTTATGTCCTGTTCTCTAGCCTCTACAATTTATTTTATCCCCTGGTCTACAAGTTTAAATTTTTGAAAAAATGACCATTTGAGCAAAAACCCTGAAAACCCTAGGCCATGTTCTAATTTGCCATTACTTTATTGGCCACTTAAGTTCTCAAATTTCCCATGTGTGCATTTAAAACCTTCAGTTTCCAGTTCTCTAAGTCTTCCAGTGGTTATCTTTTCCTTTTGGGAAGCTGGCGAATGTAGTGGTTCACATAATCTCTTATTCCTAGCAGTCAAGTCCTTAATAGTTAGCGATCTAGTGAAAGGTCTAATTCTTTCTTCAGTCGCATAATCACCAAATGTTTGGTACTCAAGACTTGCGGGGTCCCAGCCGGGAAGATTGACAGCTGGCATATAATCTCATGGAGTTCTTCTGACACATGAGATCTTACACCAATGGTTGATCTTCATTTCATGCAGCGCTTCAGATTTGCAAGTGGACCTGATGTGTCAATGGGGTCCTAGTGCTAAAAGGATCAATGGTTGGCACATGATTGGGAGGAATATTTAGAGGCTATGAGATCATATTCCTGTCGATAGATTGGAATCTAAGGTGTAGTGGGTCTATTGTCAGAAAGGTCACCGAGGTGTTGTTAATAAGGTGGTCAGAGTGAATAGAAGATTGACAAGTGGCAAGTTTGGGCCTAGGGTTAACAAAATATTTGGTCACTCCGATAGGTTCCCTTTGGCCACTTATTCATGTAAAAAAATAGTGATGCTCCAAATATTTCATGACTTGGTGACTAAAGGCTTTTCTCTTATTCACAAGATGTAACCAAGGTCAGCTAAAAGATTTAGAAATTCAGCGACTGGAGTGTTAGCGTAGTCGCTTGACTGAACCAGGGTTATGAGAAGCATTTCATGACTTGGAGAAGGCCTTCAGTCATGCATTCACTGGGTGACTAAATGGAAAGAAGGTCAGGTGGGTCCAAACTGATGGATGTGCTGACATGCTCGACTCCCATTGGTCGCGATATGCTGATGAGGACATTGACTTTTCAAGAGGGTTTTGTGACTATTGACAAGATGATCTAGGTCATTCATCTATTGAGAAATACAAGATATCGACGGCCACATTTTAAAATGACCAGCTAGCCTTTGTTTTTCAAAATTAAATATTTTTGAGAAAGTTTTTGTCGGCATTTGATTCAACAGGCCACGAGCATCAGAGGTAGCTGGAGAATTTATGTTTCCAGGACATTTGCAGTTGAAGAGGATGATGAGGAGTTTGCAGGTGAATGTTTGTTTACAGGTCATAGATTGTTGTCTAAACCTAAGAGTGTTATTGTTTGTGAAAGAATCTCACTCTTTCCCTGAATACCCCCTTTTATTTGCAGACCCTTCTATGAAATATTTATGCAAGCCTATTCAGTGAGTTGTGATCTCATAGACCTAATTTTATTCATTGAATCCATTTTTTTATGTTGCAATTCATACCTTCATTTCAATGTATCACCTACTAGGATAATTTGCTTTCAAGTCTTTTCCCTTTCAAGCATTCTTTATATCCCTTTCCCCTCAAGAGTTTACTTTTCATGTCAAGAAGCAAATTTAGGTGATTATCCAAGAGGAACTAGCCTAGAATCTGGAGGTCTCATCTCAGTTAGCATAGGTCCCACACCTAGAGATAATTCCCATGTTATACTAGGTTATCAAGACCAAGAGAGCTTGAAACAAGGGTGCAAACTTAGTGTATAATAGGAACAAAGTGAGATTGGTATGTAAAGGATACTCACATCAAGAAGGAATTTACTATGAAGAAACTTTTGCACTAGTAGAAATAATTGAAGCAGTGAGAATGTTTTTGGCTTATGCAGCTTTTAAGAAATTCAAAGTGAGTTGGAAAAATGGTCAGCGCTCCTCTCGGGATTTGTGACATGGCTTAACTACCTCCTGTGTCTTCTATAAGTCTAGTGGTTGTATTGAGCATTAACAGGTCGATCTTTTGGTGCAATGGTAACCACTACTTGTAACAAGTGGTATCAAAGCTTGGTCACAGGTTGAAATCCCCTCGGGTAACACTGAGGGGGAGATTGTTGGAAAAATGGTCAGTGCTCCTCTTGAGATTCATGACATGGCTTAACTACCTCTTGTGTCTTCTATAAGTCTAGTGGTTGTATTGGGCATTAACAGGTTGATCTTTTGGTGCAACAACAACCACTACTTGTAACACAAAGTGTATCAGATGGATGTGAAGTCAACATTTGTGAATGGAGAATTAGAAGAAGTCTACATTGAGAAGCCTGAAGGTTTTTCTTTAACTCAAGAAGAAGACATGGTATGTAAATAGAAGAAAGCTTTATATGGACTGAAGCAAGCACCTAGAACTTGGTTTGCGAGATTGGATAAGTATTTGTTGAAATTAGGATTTACAAAAGCAACAGCTGATAGAAACTTGTATACAAAAGAAATTGAAAATGATTTATTGGTTGTAGTTATTTTTGTGGATGATATTATATTTGGAGGAGAAGATGAAGCCAGTGATAAATTTGTAGATGAAATGAAGACTGAATTTGAAATGAGTATGATTGGTGAAATGAAATATTTTTTAGGATTGCAGATAACACAGAATAGTGATGGTATCTTTGTAAGTTAGACAAAGTACTTGAATGATTTATTAAAGAGATTTAGAATGGATAATTGTAAACCATTTGGAACACCTATAGTAACTGGACACAATTTATCTAGCATAGATGAGACTCATGTAGTTGAACAAAAGAAGTACAGATCTATGATTGGAGGATTGCAATATTTGACTCATACAAGACCTGATATAGCACATTCAATTTGAATTGTAGCAAGATTTCAAGATGAACCCAGAGAATCACATTATGCACCAGTAAAGAGGAATCTGAGGTACTTAAGGGGCACAATTGAGTATGGATTGTGGTATGAAAAGTCTGATGATTTTACCCTATGTGCATATACTGATGCTAATTGGGGAGGTAGTGTTGATGACAAAAAGAGCACTAGTGGTGGAGCATTTTTCCTGGGAGGAAGATTAGTTTCTTGGCTAAGAAAGAAGAAGAATTGTATTTCACAAAGCACAACAAAAGAAGAGCATGTGGCAGCAGCAAACAATTGTAATCAGATAATTTGGATGAAGAAAATGTTGAAGGATATTGGAATAAAATTTTTTGAGCCTATTTTTATACATTTTGATAAAACCAGCACATTTAGTATGAATAAGAACCATGTGTTACATTCTAAGACAAAACTGATGTAGGAGCATCTTGGGTCCTTGGCAATCCTGTGTCACCAAAAACATTTTGGAGTTTGTCTGTGTTGCTCTATTTCTGCTTTAACTGAGTTGGTCGGTAGTTGGTAAGTTTCCTTTGGTTACCAAGTGTGGTTTGTTATCTCTTGGGTGGTTGGTTGTTTCACTGGTGCTTAGTGTTGCTTGTCTGTTGCTCGGTTATCTTTTATCACCAATAGGTTTAGTTTTAGTTTCTATTGTGGCTGGCTTTTGCATTTGTGTTCGGTCATAGATTTAATATTGGAATCCATCATTGGGAAGCATGTGGTTCCAGATCTGACCATTCCTTCCATTGATTATGGATCTAAAGGCTGACTCAGTTCAGTAGACTCTTGTATAAATGTAGTTGTTTGGTTGTAGTTTAGGAGGCAGTTTCTGGGAGAAGATAGAAGATAGTAAGATTAGAGATTTCTGGTAGATGCTCACATGTTTGAGGACTTCTATAAATCATTGTAATATCTGGCCCTAACCAGGAAGGCCTTACAGCCTGGCAAGTAATATTATATTTGATGAAAATATATGAAAGCTTCTGCATTCTCTCTCTCACTATTTTTTTTGTTTGCTTCCACATGTGTTGAGCAGGCTTGGATCATTAGGGTGTGCCATTGTTTGGCCCCTATTGGCCCTAGCCTTGTATTAGGTGGTATCAAAGAGAGGTTAGATCTTGATCTAGGTTTGTAGGTTCCTCTTGAAGCCCTAGTTGATTATTGTGGGGTAGTAGATTGCAATTTGACCTGCAATTGCAGAGGGTTGTCAAGATGGTTCATGGGAGGTAAGATGTAGATCTAGGATTAGTAGATATGCTAAGGTAGATTGCTACTAGGCTAGAAGCTCTTGAAATAGCTTAGAGAAGAAGCAACCATCTTAAAGATGTTAGTGACGATGAAGTTGAGGAAGAACAAGCGAATGCAGAACATGTACCTATTATGGATGAAGGTGAAGAAAGATTTTTGAAGGATTTGACAAGTCTAAAGTCAACACCACATTTCAATCCTCCTGAGTATTGTGGAAAGCTAGATTCTGATGAATTGGTGGGTTGGATCACCAAGATGGAAAAGTATTTTGAGTATGAAAACATTCCTAAAGACAAGAAGGTGAATATTGCAAGCACAAAATTGAAAAGTAATGCATCCTTATGGTGGGAACATCTACAATTGGATAGGAAGAGGAAAGGCAAAGACAAAATCAAGGTATGGAATAAAATGGTGAATAAATTGAAAGGAAAGTTCTTACCTTGTGATTATTAGATTAACCTAGTCTGGCGAATGCAAAGTTTAAGGCTGAAAGATAGCTCGGTAAAGGAATATACTAAGCAATTCTATAGATTAGATATCAAATCTGGACATGATGAAGATGATGTGGAAAGAATTGGTAGATACCTGAATGGTTTGAGACTTTCCATCCAAGAGGAAATTAGTATGGTCAAGTTGGAGAACATTGAAGAGGCTTATCAATTTGCATTGAAGGTCGAGGAGAAATTGAACAAGAGACATGAGAAAAGATAGAGAGGTTGAGCTGGTAGATTCCCTAGAGGAAAAGGTAGATCTAATGGTGAAAATGGTAGATCTAAACCAAAAAAGACAAATCTGGACAAAGGCAAGACTGAGTGGAAAGGATAAAGTTCATCTAGAGGTAGAGGCAGTAACTACTGAGGTGGTTATAGCAAAGGAAGTTTTCAAGGAACTTGTTACAATTGTGGAGAAGGACATAGATCTTTTGAATGTACACATGCGAGTAAGAACACTGGTAGGAGTAGAAATGCTTTGGTGCAAGAAGAGTCACTGAATGAAACTAAGAAAGAAAATAACTTGATGGTAAAGAGAGCACTATGGAATGAAAGCAAAAAGGAAGATCCAGTAAGGAAAATTTTGTTCAAGACCAGATGTAGAGTTTCTAACAAAGTTTGGAAGGTAATGATTGACAGTGGTAGCTCAGAGAATCTGGCATTTGAGGACATGGTTACAAAATTGTAGTTGGAAAAGTTGGTACATCCAAAGCCCTATCAGATTTCATGGATCAAAGATGAGCATACACTCCTGGTAAGTGAACAATGTTATGTGAATTTGAAGATTGGAGAGTACTATGATAAGGTGTTATGTGATATCATGCCTATGGATTGTTGTCATATTTTGTTGGGTAGACCTTGGAAATATGATAGACATGCTATATATGATGGGAGATTGCATAAGATACTATTGTGGCTAATGGAAAGAAAGAAATCTTGTTACCATTGATGGAAGAAGCTATTAGTAATGTTTGCACATCTATGAAAGTTTGTTTGATGGAGGGAAGAAAGTTTGTTAACTCTTTGAAGAAGAATGATGTATGTTTTGTTGTGATTCCTAACAAACCGAGTAAGAAAAAAGAGGATAATGTCCTTGAGGAGATTGATAAGTTACTCACCGTGTATAGTGATATCATTTCTGATAATGTACCTGATGGTTTTCCACCAAAAAGAAGCACTGATCATTGTATGGATCTAATCCCTAGAGCTAGTTTACTGAATAAAGTACCTCATCGGTTAACACCTACCAAGAATCAAGAATTGAACCAACAGATTCAAGAGTTGTTGGAGAAAGGTTTGATCAAAGAAATTTTGAGTCCTTGTATAGTTCCTATTGTATTAGCACCAAAAAAGAATGGAGAATGGAGAATGGAGAATGTGTACTGATTCTACAGCAATCAATAAGATAAAGTGAAGTATAGGTTTCCTATATCGAGAATGGATGACATAATGGCTAGTTTCACTGGAGCAAAGTATTTCAACAAAATTGATTTGAAAAGTGGGTATCATCAGATTAGAATTAGAGAAGGTGACGAATGGAAGACTACTTTCAAGACAAAAGAAGGTTTGTATGAGTGGTTGGTTATTCCTTTTGGCTTAACTAATGCATCGAGTACTTTTATGAGGCTGATGAATGAAGTTTTAAAGAAATTCTTGGGAAAGTTTGTGATTGTATATCTTGATGATATTCTGATATTTAATAAGACCAGAGAAGAACATTTTTTGTATGTTAGACAAGTTTTGCAAAGATTGAAAGATGAAAAGTTGTTGATAAATCTGAAAAAGTATTCATTCATGAAAGAGGAGATTGTGTATTTGGGATTTGTTATTTCAGCTGATGGTTTGAAGATGGACCCTGAAAAGGTTGAAGCTATTTTGAATTGGCCTACACCTGTGAATGCTAGTGAGGTAAGATCATTTCATGGTTTGGCAATTTTTTACCAAAAATTCATAAGAAATTTTAGTTCAATTTGTAATGCTATGACTGAGACTATGAGATGAGACAAAAGAGAATTCAAGTGGACACATGGAGCTGAAAAAAAAATTTAGACTCTGAAGCATAAGGTTTTTGAATTACCTATTTTGGCTTTACCTGATTTCAGTAAAGTATTTCAAGTGGAATGTGATGCAAGTGAATGTGTAATTTGAGCTATGTTGAGTCAAGAAGGTAAACCTGTTGCTTTCTTTAGTGAAAAGTTGAATGATGCTAGAAGGAAATATTCTGTGCATGATCAAGAATTCTATGCTATTGTTCAAACACTAAAGAAATGGAGACATTATTTGATATTGAGTGAATTTGTGTTGTATACTGATTATAAGGCTTTACAATATTTGGGTAGTCAAAATAAGTTGAATCAGAGACATATGAAATGGGTTGAGTATTTGTAGAGTTACACATTTGGGATAAAGTAGAAGAGTGGAGTCACTAACCAAGTTGTTGATGCATTGAGTAGAAGATCTTTGATAACCGAGATGAAAATTGAAGTTCTTGGTTTTGATGAGATGAGAGATTCTTATGAGTTTGACCTTGATTTCTCTAAGCCATGGAGAAACTACAGAGCACCTATTCAAGATAAACAAGATACTAAATGGGATGAATATTTTATTTAGGAAGGTATTTTGTTTAAAGGTATTCAGTTGTGTATATCGAGAGGAGTAATGAGATCTAATTTGATAAAGGAGAAGCATAGTAGTAGTTTGGCTGGACATTTTGGCATTGATAAAACATGGAATTTACTTAAGGAGAAGTACTATTGGCCGTAGTTCTATAAAGATGTTAAGAAATTTGTGAAAAGTTGTGGAATTTTTTAAGTTGCAAAAGGAGTAAGTCAGAATAATGGATTGTATGTACCGATTGTTGTACCTGAGAAACCTTGGATTGACATCAATATGGACTTTGTTCTTGGCTTATCAAAGATAGTAAGAGGTAATGATTCTATATTTGTTGTTATGGATAGATTTTCTAAGATGGCACATTTTATACCATGTAGACAGACATCAAATGCAATACATGTAGAAAATCTTTTCTTTAAGGAAAATGTCAGATTACATGGATTATCAAGGAGTATTATCTCTAACCAAGACAGTAAATTTGTTGGATACTTTTGGAAAACCCTTTGGAAGAAATTTGGCACTGAGTTGAAATATAGTTCTACATTTCACCCACACACTGATGGACAGACTAAAGTTGTGAACAAAATTTTGGGAAATCTTTTGAGATGTTTAGTTGGAGACACACTGAGTAATTGGGATTATGTGTTAGCACAAGTAGAGTTTGCATACAATAATTTAGTAAATATGAGTACTAGAAAGACACCATTTGAGATTATGAATGGCACACAGTCGAGAGGTATATCTGATTTGAGAGACGTTGTTGATGAAAATAAGAGAAGTGTTGAAGGAGTAAAATTTGCTGAGTACATGAAGACATTGCATGAAGATGTGAAGCTAAAACTGAAAGATAGTAATAAAAAATAAAAAGACAGAGCTGATAGATCAAGAAGACATAAAACTTTTGATGTTGGTGATGAAGTGATGGTTCATTTGAAGAAAGGTCAATTTCCTATTGGAACATATGGGAAGATGAAGATGAAAAAGTTTGGACCTTGCAAGATTTTGAAGAAATTTAATAGTGGAAATGCATATGAGATTGAGTTGCCTGATGACATGGACATATCACCAATTTTCAACATTGTTGATTTGTATGAGTATCATGAACCTGATGAAGAAGTGATAGTACTGACAGAGTATCCTAAGAAATAGAATGAATAAGGTGAATAGATTTTGAAGGAAAGAGTTGGCAAGAGTACAAGAGGAAAATAGTACATGGAATATCTGGTAAAGTGGAAGAATAGATCAATGGAAGATAGTTCTGGATTTCTTAGTTTGAGTTTGATGTAGCCTACACCAAACCTACCAAATGATTTGGAGAAACATTTCAAAATAAACCCAGGTGTCTGATGCAGGAGCATCTTGGGTCCTTGGCAATCCTGTGTCACCAAAAACATTTTGGATTTTGTCTGTGTTGCTCAGTTTCTTCTTTGACTGAGTTGGTTGGTAGTTGGTCAGTTTCCTTTGGTTACTAAGTGTGGTTAGTTATCTCTTGTGTGGTCAGTTGTTTCACTAGCACTCAGCATTGCTTGTCTACTTCTCAGTTATCTTTTCTCATTGATAGGTTTAGTTTTAGTTTCTGTAGTGGCCGACTTGTGCATTTATGTTGGGTCATGGATTTAATGTTGGAATCCATCATTGGGAAGCATGTGGTCCTAGATCTGACTATTCCTTCTATTGATTATGGATCTGAAGGCCGACTTAGTTCGGTAGACTCTTGTATAAATGTAGTTGTTTGGTTGTAATTTAGGAGGCAATTTTTGGGAGAAGATAGAAGATAGTAAGATTAGAGATTGTTAGCAGATCCTCACATGTTTGAGGACTTCTGTAAATCATTGTATTATCTAGCCCTAATCGGGAAGGCCTTATAGCCTAGCATGTAACATTCTATTTGATGAAAATATATGAAAGCTTCTGCATTCTCTCTCTCATTGTTGTTGTTGTTTGCTTTCGCATGTGTTGAGCAAGCTTGGATCATTAGGGTGTACCATTGTTTGGCTCCTATTGTCCCTAGCCTTGCGTCAAAAATATATAGAGATAAAGTATCATGTAGTGAGAGAGAAAGTTGCAAAGAAAGAAGTCAGACTTGAATACATAAGCACAAAGGAGCATATTGCAGACATATTTACAAAGCCTTTGCCTAAGGATACATTGGAGTATTGGAGAGCTGTGCTTCGGGTTATGCCCTAGCCTACTTTTGAGAAGTGATGTAGATCATTGCATCCATCCAGTGGTATATGAACCCTATCTTTCTAATGGACTATATGGTGGTACTTCCTCTATGGCGGAGTATGTGTATCTGAGTTGAGTCATGAGGACTCTAGTGAATGTATTTTCTGAATAGTGTCTTTTGACATTGAAGTTGTTGTTGACATAGTGATGAAACATCTATCATTGATGTCAATGGGGGAGAAGTATACATGAAAAACCATATGAAACATCTATTGGAGAGAACTGAATAGGAAAATGAATCAAGATTTGATTGATGAAGAAGACTTGAAAGCATTTTCAGAGCAGCAGTGTTGCAGTGTTGGATTTATGCAAATTGGATGTTTTTGTGAGAATAACTGAGAGGGGGTGTGAATCAATTATCCAGTGTCCCAATTCAAAATGTATAATTCAAAACAACATCTCCAATTTATGCTCCTTGGTAAATAATAAATACTTTCACTATTTGTCCTTTTACTGATTACCAGTCAAATACAATAACAATTACGGATCAAATCTATCATGTAACATGTAAAGAATGATAACAAACAAATATCACAATCAACACATAACACAAGAGATTTAACGTGGAAACCCTGTAAAGGGAAAAACCACCTAGGACCGGCAACCCAAAAATTTTCACTCTTCTAAAATGAGGTCGATTAAGACCCAACCCTGTTAAAGGTTTACAAACACACTGTCAGGTGTGACCTTGTTAGAGGATTTTAGACTATAAGTTATCATCCAACCAGAATTCACTATGGGGTTGACAAGATAACAATGTTCATCCTATGCATGATACATCATAAGACTTTCAGAGCCCACTCAGTTAAGAGATTTTGACTATATACAATGGTTAAATATGTAACAGTAAATGATCTGCCTTAATACAACTTCAATTGCAGATTACAGATCAATATTCTATCCATACAAATCCTTTTGATCAATATTTCACTTCAGATTCAATACTATATCAACTTACTATCTGTCAGTAATTTCTCTTTGTAGCTCAGTAATTGTTCTGTAGCTCGGTTCTTACTTAGCTAGTATGATCAGAATGCATGAAAACCTTGTTCACGGGATATTCCTGCAGTTTCTACTTCTTCTTGCATTTTAATTAAGAAATTATGTTCTCTTATATAGATGAGTAAATTGTTTCTTCTCCACCATTAGATTTTTCTGCTTAACCACATTCATATATTTTGCCACTTCAAACTTTCTCGGCACTTGTGTCAATAGCACATTTGATTCCCATACTTTAGATCTTTCTTGAATTTCGTCAACCGTTGATCTATGTAACAAACATTATCCGTTACCTCGATGTTATACCCTTGCCAACTCATCAATCTTATCGGCTAAACTAATCATTTAATTCATTGTCCCACTTGGTTAACAAAGAAATGCATCAGTGAACACTACTCAGTTAATACTGTGATCGGTATACACTATACTTCATCGGTGTATGCTAGAAATGCTTCATTTACCGACAACATTGCTTTGTGTCTTTCAGCTCTATACTTCATCATAGATTAATGCAACATAATAAAGGCAATATCATCAAGTCATAGACTCATCAACAAGTTACTCAATGTGTTCCTTATCCTCATATGTCATGTACATCTTTCCTCATGTAGATTTCTTTGTTCTTCATCTCTTTCACCTTTCTTCAAATGTCTCGGTATAGTAACTTACAAGATAAGTGTTGTCAAACTAGTTGACATCAATGACAACACAATACTAATTTAATCATATTACATTTCTAATTAGCAACTCCTCAGTGATCTTTAATCATGATCTCTTCAATTAGATTCCAAATCAGTTGTAGTTCAATAATCTCTCCCTTTGGCATTGATGGCAACTCAAGTAATATGAAATGTACCATACACATACCAAACATATATTCTACAACTTTTGTAAAAAAATATTGTAAGTTGAATAGACTTAATATGTTTAATCACTACGTTACTAAACCATCATTAAATAATACATCTTTATGATTCTGTAGTTGTGATCTTTACAGTTCTCTTGTTCCTGCTTATGTTCTCTGTAACTGATCTTCAATACTATGTCTCTTCAGATTGTCTTTCCCTTAGATACTTCTCATTGATGCTTGTTCCTTTTCATAGCTTGTTCCTTTTCATATTATTTATCTCTCCCTTTGACAGCAATGCCAAAGAAACAAATAAACAAAAAATTCTATCTGCCTCTCTATCACTGTATACTGATATTCCAATCAGTTCAAGTTCTCAAACTTAATCACAATCTTGAACATGATTCAAAGTGTGAACTATGTTGCATCTACATGAATGAAATTATGATAAAAATAGGCTGATGCAACATCCAGATCACCTTAGTGATCGATAGACAAGGGACGGACCCCAAGTCTAGTCCTCAAGTATTCAAATGTGTCCTTCGGTAGAGGCTTTGTAAAAATATCTGCAAGTTGTTCTTTAGAGGTGACAAATTCTAACTTCACTTGCTTCTCTTGCACTTTTTATCTTAAGTAATGATACTTAATAGATATATGCTTTGTCTTAGAGTGCATCACAAGATTCTTTGAAATATTAATAGCACTAGTGTTGTCACAATATATAATCACCAGGTCTATGATTGCCTCATTCATTCCTTCCAACACTTGCTTGATATATGAAATGTTTGAGTAGTTAGTAGCAGTAGCAACATACTCTGCTTTAGCTGTAGACTGAGAAATACAAGCCTATTTTTTACTTGTCTAGGTTACACATCTTTCACCAAAGAAAAATGCTCCTCTGGTGGTGCTTTTTCTATCATCCACATTTCCAGCCCATTCAGCATCGGTGTAAACTATTAGTTCAAACTTCCCTTCGTTAGGATACCATAATCCATAATTCTCTATTTTCTTTAGGTATCTTAAGATCCTTTTTGTAGCTATCATGTGTGATTCTCTAGGATTAGCATAAAATCTTGCAACAATAGCCATAGCATGTGATATATCTAGTCTACTATGAACTACATACATTAACCTGCCAATCATGGATTATTAAAGTGTCTGGTTTACCTTTGTACTTCCATCCTCCTTTGTCAATTTGCATCTAGTAGCCATCAATGTTCCCATGGGTTTAGCATCTTCCATGCCAAATGTCTTCAGTACTTCCTTTATGTATTTAGATTGTGTGATGAATATCCCATCACTCTACTAAATCACTTGTAGTCCAAGAAAGAACTTAATCTCTCCGAACATAGACATTTCAAATTCATTTTTCATTTCATCAGCAAATGCCTTGCAGACAAGATCTAAGCCTCCAAAAATAATGTCATCAACAAATATTTTAGCAATGATAATAGTATCATCAGTATCACCTTTCACATACAGATTGTTGTTTTCACTTGTTCTAACAAATCCAATACTTAACAAGTAAGTATGCAGTCTTTCATACCATGCTCTCAGTGCTTGCTTCAATCCATATAAAGCTTTATGTAATCTACATACCATGTCTTTATTGTCGGGATCAACAAATCCTTCAGGTTGTTTGATGTAGACCTCTTCTTCAAGTATACCATTTAAAAATACTAACTTCACATCCATTTGCTAAACTTTGAATTTCTTGTGTGCAGCATATGCAAGTAGCATTTTGACTCCTTCCAATCTAGCAATAGGTGAAAATGTTTCACCATAGTCAATGCCTTCTTCCTGTGCATATCCCTTGCATGCCAATATAGCTTTATTTCTTGTGACTTCACCATTTTCATTCAATTAATTCTTGTATATCCACTTTGTACCGATAACATTCTTATATTTTGGTTGGGGTACTAAGGACCAGGTTTTGTTCTTCTCTATTTGCTCTATTTCCTCCTTCATTGCATTAACCCATTCTTCATTCTCTAATGCAACTTTCATAGTTTTAGGTTCAAATTCACAAACTAAACATATACCTTGTCTTGTTTTGCTTCTAGTTTGCATTCTAGCATGTTTGTCTCTAATGATTTGTGTTTCAGGATGATGTCTTCTGACAAAACTAGCCAAAACATGATTTCTCCTTTCTTCCTCACCTTTTTCAGGGTCATTTCATTGCTTCGTAGCTCCATCTCATTCATCAGTTTGTGTTGCCTGTTGTCCTGCATTATTTTCCTGTTGACCGGTTGTTACGGCTTGTGGCATTGGTAGATATTCTGGATGTTCAATGTAATTAAATCTACCATAGTCTTTCAGTTCCTTTGTGCTTTCCCCTATGTACTTGTCATCAAACTCATCAACATGAACATTATTACTTTCAACTATCTTATTTTTAACCTTATTCAAACATTTATATGCTTTACTTATAGTGGAATATCCCAGAAATATCCCTTCATCTCCTTTAGAATCATAATTTCCATTTCTTTCATCTTTCAAAATAAAGCATTTACTTCCAAAAATTCTAAAATAACTTATAGTAGGCTTGTGTCCAAACCATAGTTCATAAGGTGTTTGGTTGGAGTCCTTTCCTTCAGTTGTACTCGGTTAAGAACATACACAGCTGTACTAACACCTATTTCTTCTTTCAGCAATGCCATTTTGCTGAGGTGTCCTCGATGTAGATACCTATCTTCTGATTCCATGCTCATTACAAAAATTATTAAATTCATCAGAGATAAATTCACCTCCTCTATCAGATCTTAAGCATTTTATATCCTTTCTAGTTTCTTTCTCTACCTTAGCTTTATACCACTTAAACATTTTGAAAACTTTAGATTTCTCTTTTAGAAACATATCAGTCATCAGTCTGGTATAATTATCAACAAAAGTAATAAAATACCTATCACCAGAATAGCTCTGAGTTCTCATAGGACCACATAGGTCAGTATGAACCAACTCAAGTATCTTCTTTGTTGAGTAGTCTTTACTTTTAAAACTAGAATTAGTCATTTTACCTTTTCGACATTCATGACACATGGCATGATCAAGTTTTGTTAAGTTAGGCAATCCTCTAACTCTTTTCTTTCTACTAATCTTGATCATGTTGTCAAAATTCACATGGAATAACCTTCTGTGCCACAACCAAGCATCTTCATCCTTTATTAACAAACAAGAAGATTGATCCATATCAAGATAGAATAGATTACCTATGGATTGTGTACCAGTTCTGACAAGTCTTCCTCCATCATCATAGATCTTCACCTTTTTCTCTCAAAAGCTAGTCGGTGGCCTGAATTGTTCAGCTAAGCCACACTTAATAGATTATAGTTTAGTCCATGTACCCAATATGCATTTTCACATTGTAATCTGTCATTAATCATCAGTGAGCCTTTACCTCTTACCATACAAGGTGCATCATTTCCCATTCTCATAGATCCTCCATTATATTCAACTAGATGATCAAACTTCTCCACATCACCAGTCATATGATGTGTACAGCCACTATCTATGATCCATGTATTATTTCTACTTATTTTAGAGATCAGTGCTATCTCTTCATGTTTCTCTTCCTCCTCTCAGTCATCTTTCATAGCAATAAATATGACTTCTATATCATCATCAAAATCAGATTTAGTTTCAATATCTTCAGCTATGTAACATACCTTTTTGCCTTTTTCATCTCGGTCATCTTTGTTGTTGTGTCGGTAGCCTTTGTTGAATCTTCTCCCATAGCTTCCTTCAGATCGGTCTTTGGATCTATCATCATCTTTCTTCTGAGGACATATAATAACAATGTGACTGACTTATTTACAATTAAAGCATGCCAAAGGTATCTTACCTCTATACCTTCCTTTTCCTTTGGGAAATCTTTTGGCCATAAGAGCTTCAAGCTCATCAAGATCATCATCGATATTGTCATCACTATCACAATTCTCACTATTCCTACTAGACTTTCCAATCTTCAAAGAAGACATGAAAGAGGATTCAATAGAAGGAACAACACTATTATCAAATTTGTTTACTTCAAAGGTTGTAAGTTTACCAATCAGAGTGTCAAGAGTGAGGTTGGATGTAGCTCTTGTTTCATGAATTGTAGAAATCCTGATTGCATAAACTAGTAGAAAAGTTTTGAGAATCTTGCTTATCACTGTTTCATCATCAATTACTCCATCAGATGCTCTAATAGCATGTACCACCTCTTTGAGTTTATTTGAGTATTGGACAATGTTCTCACCTTCTTTCATTCTCATATCATCAAATCTGCCTCTCAGACTTTCAGCTCAGGCTCTTTTAACATTCAGATCTCAACTGTATATTTGTGTTAACTTATCCCACATTGCTTTGGTAGTCATGCATGTCTTAATATCTTCAAATTCAATGTCGATACAAGTAGCAAAAAGTTCCATAGTAACATTGTGTTCATGCTTTTCCTTCAGTTGATCAAGAGTTAAGGGACGAGTGGGTGGTTATATGTAGCCATTCTCCATCAGATCTAGTGTAGAGTTCCCAATTCTAGATATGTGCAGCTTCATTCTTCATTGCCATACTACGAAGATCTCCTTGTTCAGTTTCGGTACTTCCCTCTTATACATCTTGAGACCTTTATGCTTAAGTCCTTAAAACTCTATTCTAAGCAACCATCTCTCTGATACCAATTGTTAGAATAACTAAGAGGGGGGGTGAATCAGTTATCTAGTGTCCCAATTCAAAAAAACGTCTCCAATTTCTTCTCCTCGGTAAACAATAAATACTTTCACTATTTTTGATTTTACCAATTACCAGTCAAATACAATAACAATTACCAATCAAATCTAACAGGTAACATGTAAAGAATGATAACAAACAAATATCACAATCAACACATAACATAAGAGATTTAATGTGGAAACCCTGTAAAGGTAAAAACCACCTGGGACCGGCAACCCAAAATTGTTCACTCTTCTAAAGTGAGGTCGGTTAAGACCCAACCCTGTTAAAGGTTTACAAACACACTGTCAGGTGTGACCTTGTTAAAGGATTTTAGACTAGAATTTATCATGCAACCAACATTCACTATGGATTTGACAAGATAACAATGTTCATTCTATGACTGATACATCATAAGACTTTCAAAGTACAATCGGTTAAGAGATTTTGACTATATACAATGGTTAAATATGTAACAGTAAATGATCTGCTTTAATACAACTTCAATTGTAGATTATAGATCAATATTTTGTCCATACAAATCCTTCTAATCAATATTTCACTTCAGATTCAATACTATATCAACTTACTGTCCATCGGTAATTGCTTTTTGTAGCCTAGTAATTGTTCTGCAACTCGGTTCTTACTTAACCAGTATGATCAGAATGCATGAAAACCTTGTTCATGTGATATTCCTGCAATTTCTACTTCTTTCAGCATTTTTATTAAGAAATTATGTTCTCTTATATAGATGAGTAATCATTTTCTTTTCCACCATTAGATTTTGCCGCTTAACCACATTCATAGATTTTTCCACTTCAAACTTTCTCGGCACTTGTGTCAATAACAAATTTTATTCCCATCCTTTAGATCTTTCCTAAATTTCATCAGTCATCAATCTATGTAACAAACATTATCCGTTACCTTGATGTTATACCCTTGCCAGCTCATCAATCTTATCATCTAAACTAATCATTTAATTCATTTTTTCCCACTCAGTTAACAAAGAAATGCGTCGGTGAACACTGCTTGGTTAATACTATGATCGGTATACACTATACTTCATCAGTGTATACTAGAAATGCTTCATTTACCGACAACACTGCTTTGTGTCTTTTAGCTCTATAGTTCATCATAGATGAATGTAACATAATAAAGTTAATATCATCAAGTCATAGACTCATCAACAAGTTACTCAATGTGTTCCTTATCCTCATCTGTCATGTACATCTTTCCTCATGTAGATTTCTCTGTTCTTCATCTCTTTCACCTTTCTTCAGATGTCTCAATATAGTAACTTACAAGATAAGTGTTGTCAAACTAGTTGACATTAATGACAACATAATACTAATTTAATCATATTACATATCTAATCAACAACTCCTCACTGATCTTTAATCATGATTTCTTCAATTAGATTCCAAATCAGTTGCAGTTCAATAGTTTTTTCATCTATGTTACCATAAATGCCAATGGGGGAGATTGTTAGGAATGAATGCTAAATATATCCTACAAGGGAGTATTAGCATCCATTCTGTAGTAGTTTTTGTTGCATTCATGACTATGATTGTCATTGATGTCAACACAGTGATCTACTGAAGATTAGAAGAGAAGCAGATGGTGTTTTTGTAATCACACTTGGGATATTGAAGATAAAGCTATGCACAATTGAGGACTTACTCTATGATGTTCTATGAGATCATGGTTAAGAGCATAGATAGAAATTCATTTATTCATGGAAGTTATGATCAAATTAGTGGAAGCAGTATTCAGGCAGTGTTCCTGTGTAGTAGTTTATGGAATTCGGATGATATCTCCTAATCAGGATAGAATCTGATCATGCACCATTATGAGACAGTTGAAGACATGCTGGTAGTGACATGGATGATAGTGCAAGATCTGAGGTCACAGGAGTGAAGAATTATCTTAAATGGAAGCTGACAGTTTTGTGTAATTTTGATGTAATGTGTGGAAACTTTTATTTCTTAATTTCTATGCCGACTCATTTGTAATTACTTGAGTGTGGTATAAAGGAAGGAATGTATTCCTTGTTTTAGTGTGTAGTGTATTTTAATGAATGTAAGTCTGTATGAAGAAATTGTGAAAGCAAAATTGTTGAAAGGGGATATGCGAACTACTGAGATCTGGTATTGAGATCTGAAGAAGCAGTTGGTGTGGTTTGGTATAGTCAGAGAAGGAGTATTAAATTTTTGAGATCAGTAATCTTTTGGTATTATTCTATTAAGTAATACAAAGATCAGTTGGACAATGAGTTCGGTGATCTTACCCTGAAGCTGTTTGGGTAGTGGGTCCTTATGTCTTTCATAAGTCCTAACAAAGTTAGAATCTTTTAATAGGGATTCAAAATCTCCTAATAGGGACTCATATGTATTGAATGTATCTCATAAGACTCCTAACAGAGTCCATCCTCTCACAAGGAACTTTCATATTAGTGCATCTTTTGTGGGCATCATTCCCACCGGGGTTTACTCTATGATCAAGAGGTTCCCTAGTCAACATATCTTGTGTCATTATGTTATTATGCATGTATATCTTTCTATGGTTGTTGATTACATTGCTTACATGGTTAAAATATATTAAGGTTGATAAAATTTGTATTTATGTGATAACTGATTCACCACCTTACCCCCCTCTCAGTTATCTTTGTGAACTTTACTTTCTAAAAAAAGTGTGTTGGTTCTTGTGACTATCTTCAATGGTTTGGGTTTCACAGTGAAGGATGTAAGGGTCTCTTCATACTCTTTTCATGGGAGCCTCTATTGGGGATTTGGATTGGCCTTGTTCTTGTTTTTAATGGGAGTTGTTGGTTGTAGTTCTATTCTAGATGTGCTAGGATCCTCAACACCTTTGCTAGAGGTTTTTCTATTGGTGTTTTCCAGCTACTCATTTCTGGATCCTGGCTTTTTGGTTTGACAACTTGGGAGATTTGTGTTTGGGACTCTTCAATGATGGCCCTCACCTTTCTCCCTAGTTCTTTTGGGTGGCTCTTTTTTGTGAGTTTTTTCTTCTCCCCCTTTTATGTTTGTTTTCCCTTGAGAGGGTGGTTTTTTCTCTAGCTATTTTGTTGGTTGGTCTTGATTTGCACCTTGAACTACAAGGTTTTACTTTTGGTGGTGGGATTATTCATTTCCCTTATGGTGGGATTCTTCATTTCCCTTATGGTGGGAATCTTTGTTTGGTCTCTTCATCACTTAGCCCAACTCTTTCAAATTATTTATCTTAAGTGGGCTTTTCATTTCATCTATTTTTTCCCTTATTTGATCCTTGTGGGGGAGGTTCCTACCTCTTCTAAGGTAGGGTTTCACTCTATGGATTTGTGGCAGATGAGATAAATTGTGCTCCTTCACTCTTATTTCCTATTTCCTATAGAGGAAGAGACTCCTATTGAGGTCAAGTAATTTCCTATGGAGGTGGAATGTTATTGGTGGAAAGATTTGTTTAGTGGTTGGGTGTGGTCTCTTCTCTATTCTAGTTGTATGGTGGTTTGTTGGCTCTAGGTTTGGACTTTCTATTCGGCCTTCCTTTTGTATGCATATCCTATTACGGTGGGATATTCTTCTATGGAGGAGGAGAAGATTAGTGCTGGAGGGTTATGGACTAGCTATCTCTTCATCTTGGGATCTATGAAGATGGTTTGGAGAGTCTCTCTTATCCCCATTGATTCATCTATAATTATGATGATCAATCTCTTGAGTAGGTTTGTACTTATTAGTAGTGGAAGCCAAGTTAAATCCCACATTATTGGTTTGGGAAACCATCCAAAACCCCATGTAAAGTTGGTAGGCTGGAAAGGTTTATCTCTTTTAACATATGTTTATGGTTTGGGGAGCCATCCAAAATCCCTTGATGAATTTGGATCCCTTGTTAGATCCCAATTTCTTATCAAATGTATTTTTAATGTTCTTTTGTATGAGGTTGACTGTATAGGTTGGGGGATCTTGTTAAAACCCCATGTTCCCATCTTGAGGACTGGGGGAACCTTTCAAAATGCTCATTTTTTTGTTCATCTCTTTGTGTTTTTATTGTTTTTTCTTGTCTTGCTCAATGTTGATAATTTTCAAGGGTCTTGTATAGGTAGCGGTTGTTTTTGGTTAAGGACCAAGACAACTTTGTGTTGCTTGGGGTTTTTTACTCAGGTTAAGGGAGATAATAAAATCCCTATTGATAGGCTTTATATGCTTGTGGTTGTACAAGTGTTTGGCTAGCATTTATCCTTTTAGCTATGTTTGGGTTTTTTTTCTTACATGATTTTACTCTTTGGAAATGTTGTATTATGGATTCCAAATCTTGATAAAATCTAAGGGTTTTAGGTCCCTTCAAAACCTAAGATGATTGAACAATCTTACTATGACCTAAATTAGATGAAGGCAATGAAAGAAGAATTGGATTAGATTGAGAAAAATTAGACTTGGTAACTTGTTCCCAGATCGGAAGACAAAAATGTTATTGGAACAAAGTGGGTGTTCCAAAATAAATGGATGAAGATGGACAAGTTGTTAGAAACAAGTCAAGATAGGTTTGTAAAGGGTATAATCAAGTTGAGGGCATTGATTTTGAAGAAAAAATTTCTCTCATTTCCCTAATGGAAGCTATTATAATATTCTTATCATTTTCAACTTTCAAAGATTTCAAAGTCTATCAAATGGATGTAAACTCAACATTCTTAAAGGGTGAGATAAAAGAAGTTTACATTGAACAACTCGAAGGAATTAAGTTGTTAGATGGTATAGATACCATATTGAATGATATCTTTATAGAAGAAAGATTCCAATAAGAAACAAGAGAATCACATGTTACAATAAAGAGGATCTTCAAATATTTGAAAGGAATAGAGCAATTTGGATTGTGGTATCCCATAGGATCAAATTTTTCCTTAACAGCCTACGATAATGCAGATTGGGCAGGACATGTTGATGACATGAGAAGTACCTATGGTGGAGAATTTTTCCTTGGCACCCAATTAGTTTCTTGCTAAAGTAAAAAGAAGGATTCAATGTCATTTTCCACTACAAAAACTAAATATATTGTACTTGTTTCATTGTATACACAATTAATCTCCATGAAATAGATATTAAAGGATATTGGTGTAGAATTTGATGAATTGATCCCAATTATTTGTGACAGTACTAATACAATAAGAATTTCTGAAAATTGAGTACAAAACTCAAGAACAAAGCATATTTCTATCAAGTATCATTTTTGAGGGAAAAATTATTGGACAATAAAGTGAAACTTGATTATGTGCCTAAAAAAAGCATGTTACAGATATTTTTACAAAATATTTGTGCAAAGATACTTTAGAGTATCTCCATTAAGAGAGGTTGGGGGTATTACCCCTTCCTATTTCAAACTAAGTATCTTTCCACTGCATAAGTCCAGAGATATTACTGCACTCTCTTGGTCTGGACTAATAAATGGGGCTTCCCCTTAAGGGGAGAAGTGTGTGTTGTTACCCACCTTTGTCCTTGATGTCAAAGGGGGAGAAAGGAAGCATGATGTTGATTATGTTTTTTGTTGATGGATGTGTTGGAAAGTTGGATGTGTTTTCATTGATGTCAACATGTCTATTATTATTTTTGGACATATACTATAATGATTGGATGTTTAAGTATGATGTTTGGATGTTTTGATATCTATTACGTAGTTTGTATGTCAGATATGTAGTTTTCCCAATAATTGAAATATGTTTAGATGAATGTAAAAGGAAGGTTACTAAAGATGAAGAGTCATGCACCTCATGGAATGATCTAGAGGTTGTCTGCATGGCTCATGTAAAGTTTGAGTTGCTAAAATCATGATTTGATCAAGTCATGGTGTTACAGTTGAAGATTGTTTATGTTCTTGATTACTAATATTACAGTGTCACGGAGTTGCAAAGATTGGTTTCGCACACATGCTCAAGGTGAGATCTTTCATTGTGCAACTAGGAATGTTTTAAGGAAATTGCAGTGTTTCTACCATTCAAGAGGTTTGTGATTCAAATGGTCTGCAAGGCATTTACAAGTATTTCAATTGAGGATAAAAGTGTTCTTGAAGTTTATCATACGAAGATGAAAAATCTTACAGGAGTGACAAATTTGATTTTTTTTTTTCTGAGCTTCATGATGCCTTGGGATGATCTAGGATTATTTTATTGATGATTTGGAAACTTACATTGATCAAGGTGACCAGTTTCAATGAATTCAAGTTATGTTTTTGAGTCCTAATCTGATATGTCAAGAAAAGTTGATAAAATCATTTATGTGGGATTGGTAAAACATTTTAGGTTTGTGGTAGTGATCTTGAGGTGTTCTTGATAGATCTAAGGGATATTTGGAAATGTGTAGTAATCTTGATGGTTGATTTAGGCACTAAGATTTGAATATTTAAGGATTAGGTTTTGTCAACCTAGTTCTTGATAAATATGGTGAATCGCTAGTTTTTAGAGGAGTGCAAATCTAGGTTTCTATTGAATAAATTTTACATATCTACTAAGTGTTGAATTTATCATCTACTTGTGGTTGAGAGAATTGTAGCAAGGCATCTAAATGTACTGAAAAGGAACTAGCCAAGGCATAGGAAGATGATATCATACAATTCATGAATTCTTAGATCAATGTATGAATTGTGATTGTAAGTGAATGAGACTTCCTTAAGGTGGGTTCCCAAGGAAAATTGAGTAGTTAACTCTAGCCAATGTGCATGAATGCATGTGCATTCCATATATTATAATAATTTTATATTTCTAATGAGGTTTATCTCTTATTGTAGGTTTTTCTCCACCGTGGTTTTCACCCTAATTTGGGTTTCCATGATAAAAATATTTGTATTATGTGGTGTTGATATTTTTTTATTTTTGTTTACATGCTTTACATTTTGTGAGTTAGTAATAAGGTTTTAAGTAACTAAGACCTAAGCCATAAGAGAGTTGGTTGGGTCACCAAAGTCATGGAGTATGACATTCAGATTAAGGTGACCAAGCTGATCAGAGGAAAAGGGTTGTGTGAACATCTTAATGAAGGAATAGCAGACCTTAACCAACACAAGGAGGAGGTTGTCCTGATGAACTAGAATGTAGAGTAGAGCACAAGCTGGAAAGTAGAGATGAGACATTATCTCTCAACTGGTCAATGTCCTTAGGGCCTTGAGAGGAGTAAAAGAAGGTTTTAGACTCCAAGCTATTCCATTTGTCATTATTGATGACATTTTGTATAGAAAAGATCATAGTGGTGTCCTGTTGAGATGTGTTGAAACTAACCAAGTGGATAAAATACTGGAGGAGTTTCATGATGGAGGTTTTGGAGGACATTTTGTAGCTAGGACCACTACTCTAAAAGTGATGAGAGCTGGGTACTATTGGCCTAGCCTATACAAAGATGCATTTGATTGGGTAAGGAGATGCAAGAACTGTGCTCTGTTTTCTAGAAAACAAAAGTTAGCAGCCCTCCCTCTTCATCCCATCAAGGTAGAGTAGCCTTTCTCAAAATGGGGATTGGACTTTATTAGACCTATCAACCCCCCATCCAGTGCTGGACAAAAAATGGATACTTTCTACTATAGACTATTTTACCAAATGGACAGAGGTTGTAGCACTGAAGGAAGCAAATGAGACCTCTGTCCTAAACTTTTATCAAGACATTGTGTCTAGATTTGACACTCCAAATTCTATCATTTCAGACAATGCCATGGCATTCCTAGGAACTAGAATTTCAGAATGGGCACTCAAGCACAATATCTTCCTAAGTACCTCTTCTAACTATTACCCTCAGGGTAATGGTCAAGCAGAATCAACAAATAAGAACTTGTTGAGAATCATCAAAAGGACTATAGAAGGAAACCAGAGGGATTGGCACAGCAAGTTAAAGTTGGCCTTATGGGTAGATAGAGTAACACCTAAGATGTCTACAGGTAACTCACCCTATACACTTGTATATAGAAAAGAAGCTAAGATTCCTTTGTTTACTGAGTTTCCTACCTTGAGCTTAATCAAGGAAATTGATCTTATGGAGGAAGATGCTATGCAAGTCAGGCTTGCTGAGCTAGTTGAGCTTGAAGAAACAAGAAAACTAGTGTTGGACAACCTAAAAGATCATCATGCTCAAATGAAGAAAAACTTTGATAAGAAAGCCACACCTAGGATTTTCAAAGAGGGAGATCTTGTCCTCAAGTGGGATGAAGAAAAATAAAAACTAGGGAGGCATACTAAATTTGATGCCATATGGAGTGGGCCTTTCATAATGATTGGATGCAAAGCCCATAATGTTTTTTAGCTGGCTAGTATGGATGGAGAGGATCTGCCCATTCTAGTGAATGGGATCCACCTCAAGGCTTGTTTCTAAGGTTTATTTCTACCCTGTACATTAGTAGGTTAGAAGTTTCCAGCTTTATGTGTCCCCTAAGTGCCTAGCACAATTTTGTTTTTAGTTTTTAGTTGCTTTCAGTTTGGTGGGAGTAGTAATAAGCAAGAGAAGTTATCTCTAGCAGTTAGTAGTTTTGTTAAAGAAGGGTTGATTGTTCAGGAGAACTAAGTTTAGTTTGAAGCTTATATGACTCTGTGCCCAATGGATCTCTAAGGCAGCTGATCAGGATGCTTAGCAGGCAAGCACTCCAAAGAGGTCACCAGAATGTTGTCATATTTTTACTCATTCTCTTTTGGAGGCCTAATTACTACATGAGCTAATGTACCCTAGCTTATGTTATTAGGTGATCTTGCTTAAGATTTGTGTTCATTTCATTTCCAAAGTACATGAAAGTAGAAAGAAATGAACTGCATCTAATGCTACACATGCATGTATGTATACTATACAAAAGGGAAATAACTAAAAGAAAGAAGCATCTATCTAAGCTAACATAGACCATGAGCATAGCCATTACCAGAATTGAATGAATGAGTATCCATATACATAAAAGAAAATTATTAAATACTAGGGTACTAGACATTGCCTAGTATTGATGTCCAAATCTGATCTTGTCTAGAGAGCTCCTAAATCCAAAACCTATGGAAGAAATGAGGGGAGATGGGTTAGATGCAATGGATCTTTGTAATGGTTGGTATCACAATATCTACAGAATGCATATGTACACTCATCCATGCACCTCTGACAAAGGTTGTGCTCAGGGCTTGTCCATAAGGCTCCAAAGAACAAAAGAGGCACCATGTTTTCACTGACATATTTGTTTCATGTGCAGATACAAGGGAGCTTATCCACCAATAAGTTCAATGAATGACCTGGGCCCTTGATGCAGATCATGACAAGAAAAATCTAGGTTTCCTGTCAAGTGATCATATCAAGGGTCAAGAGCACACATCATACAAAAGAAACTACATCCAGATGATGTAGCATCAGTAAGGACACTTAGTGGTGATGAAAATATATCATGGAAGCAAAGAAAAGCATGAGGTACAAATAGCAAAAGAATAGGGTACAATCTATGTACTAAGAAAAGATACACTGCAACATAGATGTACTCCAAAATATGCATTCAATACATTAATGCTATGGTAGGAACATGTAAAATCTACATGATGAACCAAAGCTGAAAGGGCTATAGTTGTTATAACAGTGGCACAATATGCACATCATTATAGGGAGCAATGAATGGACAATGCCTATGTCCAAAGTGGTCACTGGGCAACATACCAACAAGTAGATCTCGAGCATGAAATAATGAAACAGATGTTTGTTTTGGGTGACAGTAGCAATCCAATGGAGAAAATCATGGTCCCAAACTATCAAGTCAGAGTAGGGGGTACACCTTATATTGGACTACAACTAATTTGGAATTTGATTGAAGAATCTATGATTACAAGATCACTGAGAAGTTGTTGATTAGATATGTAATATGATTAAATTAGTATTATGTTGCCATTGATGTCAACTAGTTTGACAACACTTATCTTGTAAGTTACTACACTGAGTCATCTAAAGAAAAGGGGAAAAGAAATGAAGAATAGAGAAATCTACATGAGGAAAGATGTACAAAATAGATGACGATAAGGAAAACATTAAGTAACTTTTTGATGAGTCTATGACTTGATGATATTGACGGTAAATGACACAAAGCAATGTTGTCGGTAAATGAAGCATTTCTAGTATACACCGACGGAATGTAGTGTATACTGACCATAGTATTAACTAAGCAGTGTTCAACGATGCATTCTTTGTTAACCGAGGAGGACAAAATGAATTAAATGATTAGTTTAGCCGATAAGATTGATGAGCTAGCAAGAATATAACATTGAGGTAATAGATAATGTTTGTTACACAGATTGACAACTGACAAAATTCAAGGAAGATCTAATGGAGAAGATTGAAACGTGTTATTGACACAAGTACCAAGAAAGTTTTAAGCAGCAAAATCTATGGATGAGGTTAAGCGGCAAAATATGATAGTGGAGAAGAAAATGATTTACTCATCTATATAAGAGAACATAATTTATTTATGAAAGAGCTGGAAGAAGAAGAAGCTACAAGAATTTCGCGTGAAAGAGCTTTCATGCATTATAATTATACTAGTTAGTGAGAACCGAGCTGCAGAACAATTACCAAGCTACAGAGAGCTATTACCGATGGACAGTAAGTTGATATAGTATTGAATCTGAAGTGAAATATTGATTAGAAGGATTTGTATGGACTAAATATTGATCTGTAATCTGCAATTGAAGTTGTATTAAGGCAGGTCATTTACTGTTACATATTTAACCATTGTATATAGTCTAAATCTCTTAATCGAGTGGACTCTGAAAGTCTTATGATGTATAATTCATATAATGAACATTGTTATCCTGTCAACCCCATAGTGAATGCTAGTTGGATGATAACTTCTAGTCTAAAATCCTCTAACAAGGTCACACCTGACAGTGTGTTTGTAACCTTTAATAGTTTTGGGTCTTAACCGACCTCACTTCAGAAGAGTGAACAATTTTGGATTGCCGGTCCCAAGTGGTTTTTCCCTTTACAGGGTTTCCACGTTAAATCTCTTGTGTTATGTGTTGATTGTGATATTTTTTTGTTATCATACTTTGCATGTTACATGTTAGATTTGATCGATAAACTGTTATAAGTATTAGACTGGTAATCAGTAAAAGCACAGACAGTGAGAGTTATTATTGCTTACCGACAAGCAGAAATTGAAGAAATTGTTTTGAATTATACATTTTGTTTTGGGACACTGGATAACTGATTCACCCCCCTCTTAGTTATACTAACAATTGGTATCAGAGCACTGGTTGCTTGGAATAGAGTTTTAAGGACTTAAGCATAAAGGTCTCAAGATGTATAAGAGGGAAGTACCAAAATTGAATAAAGAGAACTTCATAGTATGGCAAAGCAAAATGAAGCTGCACATATTTGGAATTGGGAACTCAACACTAGATCTGATGGAAAATGGCTACATGCAACCACCCACTAGTCCCCTAACTGTCGATCAACTGAAGGATAAGCATGAACACAATGTTACTATGATGGAACTTGTTGCTACCTGTACCGACACTGAATTTGAAGATATCAAGACATGCACAACTACCAAAGGAATGTGGGATAAATTAGCACAAATCTACAGTGGAGATCTGAATGTCAAAAGAGCCCGAGCTGAAAGTCTGAGAGGTAGATTTGATGATATGAGAATGAAAGAAGGTGAGAATATTGTCCAATATTCAAATAGACTAAAAGAGGTATTACATGCTATTAGAGCATCTAATGGAGTAATTAATGATGAAACAGTGATAAGCAAGATTCTCAGAACTTTCCTACCAGTTTATGCAATTAGGATTTCTGCAATTCATGAAACAAGAGCTGCATCCAACCTCACTCTTGACACACTAATTGGTAAACTTACAACCTTTGAATTAAACAATTTTGATAATAGTGTTGTTCCTTCTATTGAATCCACTCTCATGTCTTCTCTGAAGATTGGAAAGTCTAGCAGGAATAGTAAGAATTGTGATAGTGATGATAATACCGATGATGAACTTGATGAGCTTGAAGCACTTATGGCTAGAAGATTTCCCAAAGGAAAAAGAAGGTATAGAGGTAAGCTACCTTTAGCATGCTTTAATTGTAAAGAAGTCAGTCACGTCACTGCTAGATGTCCTCAAAAGAAAGATGATGATAGATCCAAAGACTGATCTGAAGGAAGCTATGGGAGAAGAGTCAACAAAGGTTACCGACACAATAACAAAGACAACTAAGATGAAAAAGGAAAAAAGGTATGTTACATAGCTGAAGATATTGAAACTAAATCTGATTCTAATGATGATATAGAAGTTGTATTTGTTGCTATGAAGGATGACTCAGAAGAGGAAGAGAAACATGAAGAGACAGCACTAATCTCTAAAGTAAGTAGAAAAGATACATGGATCATAGATAGTGGCTACACACATCATATGACCAGTGATGTAGAGAAGTTTAATCATCTTGTTGAATATAAGAGGTAAAGGCTCACTAATGATCAATGATAGATTACAATGTGAAAATGCATATTGGGTAGATGGATTGAACTATAATCTGATAAGTGTGGCTCAGCTGAACAATTCAGGCCACCAACTAGCTTTTGAGAGAAAAAAGGTGAAGATTTATGATGATGGAGTAAGACTTTTTGGAATTGGTACACAATCCAAAGGTAATCTATTCTATCTTGATATGGATCAGTCTTCTTGTTTGCTAATAAAGGATGAATATGCTTGGTTGTGGCATCGAAGGTTATGCCATGTGAACTTTGACAATATGATCAAGATTAGTAGAAAGAAAAGAGTTAGAGGATTGCCTAACTTGACAAAACCTGATCATGCCATGTGCCATGAATGTCAAAGAGGTAAGATGACTAAGTCTAGTTTTAAAAGAAAAGACTATTCAACAAAGAAGATACTTGAGTTGGTTCATACCAATCTGTGTGGTCCTATGAGAACTTAGAGTTATTATGGTGATAGATATTTTATTCTTTTTGTTGATGATTACACTAGACTGATGACTATTATGTTCTTGAAAGAGAAATCTAAAGCCTTCAAAATGTTAAAGTGGTATAAAGCTAAGGTAGAGAAAGAAACTGGAAAAGAAATAAAATGATTAAGATCTAATAGAGGAGGTGAATTTATCTTTGATGAATTTACTAACTTTTGCAATGAGCATGGAGTCAAGAGGTAGGTATCTGCACCGAGAACACCTCAGCAAAATGGCATTCTTGAAAGAAGGATAGGTCTATAATTGACAGTGCTAGAACATTGATGATATCAAAAAATGTTGCTCAGACATATTGGAGGGAAGCTTTAGCATGGTTGTATATGTTCTTAACTGAGTACAACTGAAGGACTCCAACTGAACACCTTATGAACTATGGTTTGGACACAAACCTACTATAAGTTATTTTAAAATTTTTGGAAGTAAATGCTTTATCTTGAAAGATGAGAGAAATGGAAAACTTGATTCTAAAGGAGATGAAGGAATATTTCTTGGATATTCCACTACAAGTAAAGCATACAAATGTTTGAATAAGGCTACAAATAAGATTGTTGAAAGTACTAATGTTCATGTTGATGATTTTGATGACAAGTACATAGAGGAAAGTACAAGGGAACTGGAAGATTATGGTAGATTCACTTACATTGAACATCTAGAGTATCTACCAACACCGCAAGTTGTAACAACTAGTCAGTAGGGAAACAATGTAGTACAATAGGCACCATAAACTGATGAACATGAAGAAGTAGCCAAGTAAGGAAATGACCCTGAGCAGGATGAACAAGAAAGGAGAAATCAAGTCTTGACTAGTTTCATTAGGAGACATCATCCTAAAACACAAATCATTGGAGACAGACATGCTGGAATGCAAACCAGAAGAAAAACAAGACAAGGTACATGTTTAATTTGTGAGTATGAACCTAAAACTGTGAAAGTTGCATTATAGAATGAAGAATGCGTTAATGCAATGAAAGAGGAAATAGATCAAATAGAGAAGAATAAAACCTAGTCCTTAGTACCCCGACCAAAAGATAAGAATGTTATCGGTACTAAGTGGATATATAGGAATAAATTGAATGAAAATGGTGAAGTCACAAGAAATAAAGCTAGATTAGTAGGCAAGGGATATGCACAGGAAGAAGGCATTGACTATGGTGAGACATTTGCACCTATTGCTAGATTAGAAGGAGTTAGAATGCTACTTGCATATGCTGCACATAAGAAATTCAAATTCTATCAAATGGATGTGAAGTCAGCATTTCTGAATGGTATACTTGAAGAAGAAGTCTACATTGAACAACCTAAAGGATTTGTTGATCCCAACAATAAAGACATGGTATGTAGATTACATAAAGCTTTATATGGACTAAAGCAAGCACCAAGAGCATGGTATGAAAGACTGCATACTTATTTGTTAAGTAGTGGATTTGTAAGAACGAGTGAAAATAGCAATTTGTATGTGAAAGGTGATACTAATGATACTATTATCATTGCTAAAATATTTGTTGATGATATCATCTTTGGTGGCTTAGATCTTGTCTGCAAGGCATTTTCTGATGAAATGCAAAAGGAATTTGAAATGTCTATGTTCAGAGAGATTAAGTTCTTCCTTGGACTACAAGTGATTCAGCAGAGTGATGGAATATTCATCACACAATCAAAATACATAAAGGAAGTACTGAAGACATTTGGCATGGAAGATGCTAAACCTATGGGAACAATGATTTCTACTAGATGCAAATTGACAAAGGAGGATGAAACTACTGAGGTAAATCAGACACTTTACCGATCCATGATTGGTAAGTTAATGTACGTAGTTCACAATAGGCCAGATATAGTACATGTGGGAATTGTTGCAAGATTTTTTGCTAACCCTAGAGATTCACACATGATAGCTACAAAAAGGATCTTAAGATACCTGAAGAAAATAGAGAATTATGGATTATGGTATGCTAAGGAAGGGAAGTTTGAACTGAAATTTTACACCAATGCTGATTGGGCTGGAAATGTGGAAGTTAGTATGTTGCTGCTACTACTAACTATTCAAACATTGCATATATCAAGCAAGTGTTGGAAGGAATGAATGAGGTAATCACTGATCCGGTGATTATATACTATGACAACACTAGTGCTATTAATATTTCAAAGAATCCTATGATGCACTCTAAGAAAAAGCATATATCTATTAAGTATCATTACTTAAGAGAACAAGTGCAAGAGAAGAAAGTTAGAATGTGTTACATCTAAAGAACAACTTGAAGATATTTTTACAAAGCCCCTACCAAAGGACACATTTGAATACTTGAGGACTAGACTTGGGGTCCGTCCCTTGTCTATCAGTCACTAAGGTGATCTGGATGTTGCATCAGCCTACTTTTATTAGAAGATCATTCATGTTGATGCAGCATAGTTCACACTTTTAATCATTTTCAAGGTTGTGATTAAGTCTAAGCACTTGAACCGATGAGATATCAGTATACAAAGATATAGAGGAAGTACTAAACACCACAAAGAGTTGCTTAGCTACGAAAGAGCTGATTGTTTATTTCTTTCTTTGGCATTGTTGTCAAAGGGAGAGATGAACAATATGAAAGGAATGTACAACAATGAAAGGGAGAGATGAAAAATATGAAAGAGGTTGAAAGGTTTGAAAATACAAGCACCAACGAGAACTATCTAAGGGAGAGACAATCTGAATGGAACAGTAGAACTAAAAAGATTACAACTATAGAATGGTAAAGCTATATTACTTAATGTTGGTTCAGTAACGTAGTGATTAAACATATTAATTCTATTTGACTTACTAAATTTGTTCACAAAGTTGTAGAATGTATGTTTGGTATGTGTATGGTACATTTCATATTACTTGAGTTGCCATCAATGCCAAAGGTAGAGATTGTTGGACTACAGCTGATTTGGAATCTGATTGAAGAATCTATGTTTACAAGATCACTGAGAAGTTTTTGATTAGATATGTAATATGATTAAACTAATATTATGTTGTCATTGATGTCAACTAGTTTGACAACACTTATCTTGTAAGTTACTACCTCGAGACATCTGAAGAAAAGTGGAAAAGAAATGAAGAATAGAGAAATCTACATGAGGAAAGATGTACAAAATAGATGAGGATAAGGAACACATTGAGTAACTTTTTGATGAGTCTATGACTTGATGATATTGACTTTATTATGTTGCATTCATCTATGATGAAGTATAGAGATGAAAGACACAAAGCAGTGTTGTTGGTAAATGAAGCATTTCTAGTGTACACCGACGGAGTGTAGTGTATACCGACCGTAGTATTAACCGAGTAGTGTTCACCGATGCATTCTTTGTTAACCGAGGAGGATAGAATGAATTAAATGATTAGTTTAGCTGATAAGATTGATGAGCTAGAAAGAGTATAACATCCAGGTAACAGATAATGTTTATTACATAGATTGACGGCTAACAAAATTAAAGGAAGATCTAATGGAGAAGATTGAAATGTGTTATTGACACAAGTATCAAGAAATTTTTAAGTGGCAAAATCTATGAATGAGGTTAAGTGGCAAATTATGATGGTGGAGAAGAAAATGATTTACTCGTCTATATAAGAGAATGGAATTTCTTTATGAAAGAGCTAGAAGAAGAAGAAGCTGCAAGAATTTCACGTGAACAAGCTTTCATGCATTTTGATCATACTGGTTAGTGAGAACTGAGCTACAGTACAATTACCAAGCTACAAAGAGCTATTATTGATGGATAGTAAGTTGATATAGTATTGAATCTGAAGTGAAATATTGATCAAAAGGATTTGTATGGACTAAATATTGATTTGTAATCTACAATTGAAGTTGTATTAAGGCATGTCATTTACTGTTACATATTTAACCATTGTATACAGTCTAAATCTCTTAATCGAGTGGACTCTGAAAGTCTTATGATGTATAATTCATATAATGAACATTGTTATCCTGTCAACCCCATAGTGAATGCTAGTTGGATGATAACTTCTAGTCTAAAATCCTCTAACGAGGTCACACCTGACAGTGTGTTTGTAACCTTTAACAGGGTTGGGTCTTAACCGACCTCACTTCAGAAGAGTGAACAATTTTGGGTTGCCGATCCCAAGTGGTTTTTCCCTTTACAGGGTTTCCACATTAAATCTCTTGTGTTATGTGTTGATTGTGATATTTTTTTGTTATCATACTTTGCATGTTACATGTTAGATTTGATAGGTAAACTATTATAAGTATTAGACTGGTAATCGGTAAAAGCAGAGACAGTGAGAGTTATTATTGCTTACCGACAAGCAGAAGTTGATGAAATTTTCTTTGAATTATACATTTTGTTTTGGGACACTGGATAACTAATTCACCCCCCCCTCTTAGTTATACTAACACCTTCTATGGCACCCTTATAGCATCATATAACATAGAAAGAACTCAAGGCTGCATTGAAGCTAAGGGAGAAATCAGACAATGATGATATGGGACTGTCATAGAAAGTAAGTAATGTATTGATGCCACTATAAGTCACAAATGCATCATAAAAGAGAACCTCCAAATGGGACCAAGTAACAATTAAGGGCACATGTAACAAACATCATAATGTCAAAGTTTTAGAAGGCTCGAACTCTAAAATTCAATCAGGAGCATCCATAAACAGTGAGCTCACTAGCTATATATTAAGGAGGGCACAATCATAATATTCAACATAGCAGCCATTAGAAACAGGTCATGCTGATAATGTCATTGCTTCAAGGGGAGTATGAGAGGGCTCGCGACACCATCCAAATAGTGATGCCATGGAAAGAATCATAGATTTACTTGTAATGTAGAGAGGAAATATGAGCAAACACTAATCGAATAGCAGTGATACCTTAGCTCATCATACCCTCAGATATGCGAAGGGTTCACAATACAGAAACCCCAAAACCAAGGAGATTTCCATTATCACAAAATGCAAAGAAGCATTGTTAATAACCAAAATATATCTTGTGGATCCATAATCATCGACAGTTTGCATGACTGAAATATCTACATCAAACCATCAAGTATGTTGTGCCCTAGTTTCAAAAGCATGTCATTAGTGGATTCAACAAACAATAATGCCCTAGCCTTATTTCACATGGGCTATCATGCAAGGATCAATGGAAATAGTAGTGCCCTACCCATGGGTCATGGAGCCTCTCAAACAAATGATATAATAGAGATGCTCAACATAGAAGCCATACCAGAAATAGCATCAACACAACAGTGAAGCAATGAGTTTGCAGGCTTGTGCATAGAAACAAGACAATGGGCAGCACAGTACCCTTAGAAATAATAGTGAATAAGAGGGGTTTCATGCCAGCAAATAACATTTCAAACACATGGAAACTCATGACATTTTATCAAGGGAGTGGATCACATTTCCTTTATGCAGTGATCTTTATGCCAAATGCAATGAGCATACACAGTGGTGAAGGATGCTCTGTTTCAAAGTACTCAGGCCTTTCAAATGCACAAGTAGTTTTGCCAATACACAAATAGTATGATGATTAAAGACAATACCCTCACTCAGATCGAGCCTTAACAATCTAATGAAAAGAAATTTCTACTAGATTACAAAAGGTAGAGGCCATGCCCCAAAACCAAAATACAGTGCCTCTAAATGAGGGTTGCTATGAAGAAGATTGTGGAGATAGCATGAATGAATCATAGTGCCTTAGCAACCCATGGATTTCACATAATAGTAAGTTCTATACAGTGTCAACAATGACAGTCAAGCATGAGCAATACCAAAGGCAATATAACTTCATGTCGTGAAGCCCTAAAAACCCCATAAAACATAGATGCTACAAAGTCACAAATAGCAATAGGCTCGGGCTCACAAAATAGATTCAATGCTAGTGAGTAGTAACAGTTTTTGAGAGCATCAAATAAGATACAAAGCCATGCCTTAGCCCATGGGCCTACACATTTAGTAGGAGACAATGTAATAATGATCTAGAATTTTGAAGGCCACACTCACTGGAATCGAATACACAAGTAGCAGTGATATCAAATGTAGAGTATTCATGTGCAAAATAACAAATAGATATAATAGTTGTGCCCTTGAGAATAACATAACAGTGGCAGTCAAATAATGGAGATGGCAATGTCAAAATCTAAACACAAGGATAAATGCCAACAGTGCCCACAGGTTTCAAGAGGATGTGGGGGGGAAAACCAATGGACAAATCAAATAAACATGCTGACATTCCATGAAAACCCTTGGGTTGTCTTAAAAAAGTAATAAAATATGATGCACTTATCAAATATTGGGATGAAATATGTAAAAATATGACAAGTGAATGAAACCATCTTTTAATCTATGTTGTTATCAACTGTGAATATGAAATAAACATGGTGCCCTCAAAAGTGCAATAACATCAATCCACTATTATGAAAGAATACAGAGATGTCATTTTCTAAGAAATCAAATGCAAAAGCAATTTTCTATTGTTTGTACATGCCCTCTAAGCCCATGAGAGCCGAGATACATTACTAATGTATTGAGAAATTCAAGAAAATGAGGCCTGTTTCGTGCCCTAGCCAAAAATAAATGTTTGTAATAGCAAAACTATACTGTAAATGCTTACCTCAAAATCATATTGCGGTGACAAGGGGCTTTCAAAGACTAATGTTTCCAAATCTGGATCGAGGATCAAGGAGGAGTGCCAGTGGGAATGGAAACTTTCCAAATGCCATCAAAGAGGGATGTCAATGCCAGCAGCTACCCTTCCAATTTCAAAAGGGGGTTTCATTTCAATAGCCATTTAATATTTTCTCCCTAATTTTTTGGGTTGAGGTTATATTTTGCTAGGGTATATGCTATATGATGTGGATTTTGTTGTGATTATAGTTATTTTGATTTTCTCCCCATTTTGGGTTGAGAATTTAAAATACATCTTAGTCCATGTCTTATTTCTTAGGCATAGGTGGAGTCTTTGGAAATACAATTGTGTTTTAAATGCATTTCCCCATTTTTTGGGTTGAGATCATTTAAAACTATATTAGATCCACTTGGTGTCATAGTGGGATAGGCTTTAAATGTAATAGTCATTGCATATGTTATTGTAATTTCTGATAGACGATGTTTTTATAAGCCATTGTTTGAATTTTATTATGATGCATGACTTAGTGGTTAGACTGGTCTTTTGACCTTCTATTTTAGGGTCCCACTTTCCTCACCCCTAGGAATTCGGGAATCTAGCATTCAAGCCATGATGTAGCCTCATGGGTCCATTTTTGACCTTTTTTCATTTCTTAGGAGGTAGTGGAGTTTGAATGCAGATTCCTAGCTTTTAGTTTATATACCTCTCACTTTTGGTGATTGAGGTTAGAACTTCATTTCTTTCTCTCTGATAGGAGTATTGTAGCTCTGAGAGACACAATTGCACTTAGTTTCTTTTCAGCAATAAAATTGATCCTTCTTATTCTCCTATAATTTTGTGTTTTCTTTTGAAGTCATATGCAGGATTATTGTGATGCTTCTATATCCTTAATCTGCATGTTGAATCCAAGTTGGTGTTCAGGAATTTATCTTGATTTAGTAGTGTGATTTGTGTGCAATCAAGAATATTAGAATTGTGAAGATTTCTTCCTTTCTGCATTCTAAAGTACCTTGTTTCACTAAGAGTCTAAGAAAGTGGGATTGAGTTGTGAGCTAAATTTGTTTTGTTGTTGGAGTAAACTTATTTTCAGTTGCGGATCTTCTTAATTTCGGTGGATCACCTTTGTTTGGTTTCAGTTGCAGTTGTTTAATTTCATGCACTCTCTCTCCCTTTTCCTTCAAAGTTCAGTTCAAGTTTTAGGTGATTCAAGGGGAATTCAGCCCCTAATCCAGAGGTCTATTCTCAGATAGGTTACCCACAGCCTAAGAATAGTCCCATGTTTCATGGGATTGCTAGGTTCTACACTTAGCCATACTCGGGTGCAATCCCTAGTGACAACAATGGCCAATGTCATGGAATTGGAGATAGCCAATCAGATATGGGAGAAGTTGGAGACTCTTTATGAAGGATACACAATAGTAAAGATGACCAAGTTACAAATCATGAAAGGAAAGTATGAAGCTATAAAGATGAGAGAAGGGAGAAAATTTTATCCTATATATAGAAAATCAATGAAATGGTGTGTTATAAAATGTGATGGAGGAACACTTGATGAAGATGATATTGTTTCCAAGATTCTAATAAAATTGTATTTTATCTATGACAAAAAGGTTGTAGCTATTGAATAAATAAGGATAGTTACAAATGTGAGCAGAGATAAGGTAGTGGGCAAGCTAACAGCCTTTGAATTAAGTGCATTAGGTGGTGTACTACCCAAGCCTCATACAAAATTCAAAGCCATGTAAATAAGGAGGGACATGTATATATTAGGTCTAATAGAGAAACCTACAAGGAAAATTTCAAAATGGGAAAACAAGATCAAGAAAATGGAAGAAGAAAATAGAGAGATTGAAGAGTTGCAAGAAAAGCTTACAAAAATGATGTAGTATAGAGTTCCTGCTACTAGTAAGTGTACCATCCTAAAAATTTAGCACCCATAATTGGATGCCTTTAGGACCTTTTTAGGCCCTATTTTAGTGATCTCCTAGATCTGGATGTATTTATGCAGGATTTTCCACTTTCACCTCTCCTTTTTCCTCTATTTTTCAACACTTCTTGCATCCCAAAGTTCATTGCAAAATGTGCCTCTTTGAGAATAGGCCACATTCATCTTAGTCATGGACTAGGCTAATTCAATTTGGCCTAGTCCTTGGAGGTTTTTTTTCATTGGGCTCTTGGCCCAATGCAGGGTTATTTCTTTTCTCACTCTTGGTTGTTGTCAATCTATCAATTTTGGATCTCAAATTCACTACAAAATGACACTCAAAAATTTCATTTGGACATACCATATGATCTCATTAAACACAAGTTCAAGAAATCTATGTGCAAGAAATTGGCGATTTCAAGTGATCTTTTGGATTCAAGATTTGAAGACAAGGATTCCAACTCAAGACCTTCAATTTTTCTTCCATTCAAGATCCATTCAAAGTAAATTTTCCCTTATTGATGAAAGTTTCTAATCTATGATGGACAAGTAGAGGAAATCACAAGCAAGAAATAAGATGTATCATCTATCTCCGTCTTCCTCCTCTCCTCCATTGAAGTGATCAAGCATACATACATCCACGATCTAAGGATTTAGCAAGTGTAGATAATTTGCATTTGTGAATACATCCTTGATTCTTCAACACAAATTCCAAGCATATATCTTCATGGGTTTATTGGATCTATATCCATCCATGAGGATTTGACAAGCAAGGTGAATACTTACATTTTTATTTTTTTACATTCTTTACTTATTTCCTTTCAAGGTTAATTCCTATCCAGGGGATTGACTAAGGAAAGCCCCCTTTCCATAATGATTTTCCCATTCTTCATGTGTGCAAGGAAAGGTATACAGTTGCAAAGCCAAATTTTTAGGATTTTGGAATTAGGGCTTGATACTCTAGAGAATTCATCAAGTTTTAGCCTTCTAGGACTAGGCCAACTTTTTCGGACTAGGCCTACTTTTGTGACATGTTCCTTTGGATCTGAAAATTGCACAATCAAAAGTTACAGGTTTGGCAATCCCAGATCCTGGATGGTTTCCAGTTCTGATATATTTTTATTAGTCAAACAAAGATCTGAAGTTTACTTGTCCTCTTCTATAAATAAGGGTGAGTACATCATTCTCCTTTTACCCTAGCACTTTCCTTGATATATTAGATCCAATATTATAAATTTTTGGTTATCATCTTCTTTATCATTGCATAAGTGTTTGTCATTCTTTACTTTGCATATATATACATTTATATCCATACAGGGAATACCATATACACATCCCCCATCAAATCTCCCCTTTTTGTAAACCATGAATTAGCACCCCTACATCCATTTTGGGTTGTTCTAATTAGATTCGGTCTAAGGGTGGGGTTTTTTATTCCACTATATATGGAAAGTAGAGGTCTACCATTGATCACTATTTTCCATATCACATTTTGGTGAGCATGTCACTTTCATGCTTTTTTATTTATTTTTTAGATCTTCTTTGTGTGATCTCTTTTGTATCATTACATGTTTAGATCTACTTTTCATTTCATTTTCATACCTAGATCTACTTTGTATGCATTATAATAATCACTATTTACATTACATCTTTGCTACATTCTACGCATTTAGTTTTATAATTACATGCTTAAATTTGATAGTAAAATTTTGTTGGATTGCATATTTCTTTCAAATTGTACTGCATCTTTCTTTTCATTTCCTTATGTATGTGATTTATCACTTTGAGTCCCACCTATAGTATTCTAGAGAGAAGAAGTTTTAGAGTCATGGGTTCCTTTTTCTTTCCTAGGAATATTGATGAGACCAACATGCCTTCTAATGATATCAATCATATCATGGAGAATAACTCTTCTCATTCTTCTCATGATGAAGATGAAGCATTAAGAGTTCCTTCTTACCAAGTCCAAAAAATTTCCCATGACTTTGAAATTTTTTAATAATGGTTACCTCAAGAGAACCATAATCTTGAAGCCCTTTCCATTGTGCAAGATATAAGAAATCTCATTCATCGTGATGAACATGGTCTTGACCTCTTGTGTACTATCTCTCATTGTGTTCATACCAATGTCAAACCTCTTAAGGAGTTTTCTCAAGATTTAGGTATCACTCCACCTACTACAAGTTTTGAAACCTCTTTTTCTATCACTACTTCAATTCCTAGTATCTCTACTTTTTCTCCACCTATCATAACAACTTCAATTCAAACTTCCAATCATATACATGTGAGTCTTCCTAATCCTATTCTTCCTTCTATTTTTTCAAGTATTACATGTGTCTCATTGCCTTCATATATTCCCATTTATCATAGTGTACCCTTTTCATTTAAAAAATTCCTTATATTTCCCACAATTCTCCTAACATGTCTCATATTTCTCCTCCCACCATTTCTTCTACTGATTCCACTATCAATAGTTTGACTCAAATTGTCTTCTTTACAACAACAACTTGCTTCTATGACTCAATAAATGTTAGAATAACTAAGAGGGGGGTAAATCAGTTATCCATAGTCCCCATTACAAAATGTATAACTTAAAACAAATTCATCTAAATTTGCAGCTCGGTAAACACAAAATACTAACTGTCTGTGAAATTACCGATTACCAGTTAATTGCTCATAGTGATTACCGACCAAATCTAACATGAAATATGTAAAGTACTATTGGCAATTTAGCTGAGTTGATTACATAGATGTTGTCATTATGGCAACATATGATCCACATGAGGATTGCATAGGTCAAAGAGCTAGTATGACAGAGCGCAATGCAAATTTGTCTAAGTATGAGATAGTATTTTTACCAGTGAACTTGGACATAGTTTTTGTTTTTGATGTTGATTGGAGTAAGTTCAGTGCTTGCACACTTGAAAATAGACTCTATGATGACTATTTAATACCCATCTCAGAGTGCAAGTTATTACGGCATGTAAAAAAGAAGTTATGATAGTTTTATCGAAGACAGTGTCAAGCCGACAAGACAGAATATGAAGACAGAATTAGTAAAGAGTTAAGGAATTATTTTGTTTATCAAAATAATGACTTAATAATATAAAGGGATGACATCATAGATGTTAGCCCTTGGATAAATTTATTTGTATAAATGTAATTTTAATTGTAAGAAAATATAGATGTATGATGAAGTAATGAAATGTAATGAAGCAGTGATATGATGTGAAATATATGATGCATATGTAATAGCAATAGTGAAAGAGAAGTGAAGAGATATCAATGCAAGTAGTATAAGGTTATGTACCTTAAACTATTTTTGTAATTAGTGTATATTTTACATTACTTGTTTGGGCAGTGGGCTCATCTGGTAATCACATTTTGTACTGCCAACTCCTAATAGGGTTGAGGCTTCAAACAAGGCCTATAGTACCTTAATCAGGACTAATAAACTATATGTTTGTAATAGACACCTAACAGGGTCAACATCCTTAACAAGATACTTTTGATTAGTGGATCTTTGTGGGTACCATCCCCATCGGGGTTTTCCCTTGGCCAGGGTTCCCTCAAGAACAAATAATGTGTTATGAGTTCCTTAGTTTTATTGCTATCCATGTTTTTTAGCTTCTTATGTTATGCATGTATAAAGATAATCTGTTATATCCATAATTGGGAAAAAGTAAAAGTTTGTGGAATATTGATTCACCCCCCCTCTCAGTATTCCCTATTTCTAACAATTGGTATTAGAGCTTAGTTACTCAAAAAAGAATCATTCAACGAAAGCCTATCAGCTTGAGTAAGATCTCTATAGATATGGATCAACTATAGAATAATCTTGAAGAAGCTCTTGAATAGATTGAATTGCTTACTATTGAAAAAGACACTTTGAAAAGAAAATATGATGATGCAAAGAACCTCATTGAGAAACTGAAAAATAAGTTGGAAGATCTGAGATCTGAAAAGGAATCTAAAGTTTTTATTGAAGATTGTGATGACAATTTACAAAAAGCAAATGAGATCCTTAATCATGAACTGAAGATAGAAAATCTTAAGCTTAGCTTGAAAGATGGAAATGCTAAGAATGAAGCAAATTTGAGAATGAAAGTCTAAAGACTAAAAATGAAGGACTAAAATCTAAACTTAGTAAAGTAACATCTGAACTTGAGAAAGTCAATTTTTAGTATGATGAACTTGAGAAATACAATAAGATTGTGAAAGGTGAATTGACTCAATCCAAACAACAACTTGAAAGGCTATATTCAACTAGTGAGAAGATTGATGAAAAATATCTTATCAAAAACCATTCTATGATAAGACTAGTCTTGGATTCAACACTTTTAAAGAAAATGATGAAAGCAAGGAACCAGATCTAAAAATATCTGAAAGCATAGATGAGAAGAAGTCTGATGAGATCAACAAATCTAAAGATACACCTAAAGAAGAAGAATCACCAAAGCAAGAGGAATCACACAAAGGTATGCAAAGAGAATTCAAAGGTAGATGTTTTTCTTGTAATACTATTGGTCATATGAAGAGAGATTGCACAAGTAAGAAATTTAAACCTCTTAATGGTTATTGTTATAATTGTCATTGTTTTGGACATAGAGCTATTGAATGTAGGAAACCTAAATTTATTGAGAATAATGATGGTAGTAGAATGTTTAGGAATACTAACAATGCAAATAAGAAACCTACTGAAGATATGAACAGAAGAAATGGAGTAATATGTTATAGATGCAACAAGGTTGGACACATTGCTAGAAATTGTAGATCACAAATCAATCAGCCTGGACCAAGATATGGAAACAATGGAATTGTTTGTCAGATATGCAACAAGATTGGAAATATAGCAAGGTTTTGCAGAATGAACAATAAAGTTTTTCATCCTAATCTGAATCCCAGAAATCATGCAAGAAGAAATGAAGATGCAAGTAACAGTCAGAAAGGATGTTGTATTAAATCAAATGAAGTGAAGTTTATCAAAAGCACAGATCAAGGAGACATATTCAACATTGAAGGTAATCAGGAAGGTGAATCATTGAAAGGTAAGAATGAATCTTTACCTGACCCATCTCAAAGTACTTAATTTATGAAAATTGCAGTAGAATAGGAACTTAGATTAGTGTAGAAGTAGATATATGATGAACTGAGTCTTACGTGATTAATGCAAGGTAGTTTATGATTTTCTAATGCTATGGTTAGGAGCGCAAAGAAAAATATTATGTTTTGTGAGATTGCAAGAAGTTTTAAGTTTTGCAGGTTAGCATAAATAGCTTTTTGGAAAGAAGTGGTAAAAGAATTGAATGCGATATCAGATCTAAGTGAGATTGAAATAATAAAAGGTCATGATCAATATTATTTGATCATCAAAGTGAATTCAAGTGTTAAGGAGATCAAAGAGCAATTATTGGAAGCATTTTGTAAGGATTTGGAGAAGAATTTTTTGTCGAATCTACGCAAGCCCTAAAATCGTGAAATCAAGGTATTTTTCTTGACAGATCTTTAAATTAGTGAAGGAATTAGAAGAAATCATGGATGTTTCTGTAATACACAATGTCAAAGATAAGAATAGACCTAAGTTGAAAAGGGAACCAGTAGAACCCTTTGAAGATGATCCTAGGTTAGCTTTATCATCCGTACCAGACAAAGTTTTACACCTAGAAAATGTCAAAAGTTATCTTGGATGCAAACTAGAGACTATCAGTGATAGTGATTTCACAAATGAATATCAGAAGATCTACAATCAGGATATGACAGTAAAACAAGGATTTGAATATTTGGAAGATAATGAAATTGTTAAGTATGCATTATAGTATGAATTTGATAATGAAGAATGTACTAAGATTATCTTAAGTAGAATTCATAATGGGAAGTTTTGGTTAGAAGATAGAGTGATAGATATCATAGCTGATTTGATTCATGAAGTCACTGGATTATCTAAAACTAGAGCTATTCCTTTAAATGAGAAAAACATGACGAAAATGGTCATTGACAACACAAATTCATCCTATAATGTTAGAGGAACTGTTATTAGTAAGATCAAACAAAATGATGTGAGATACTTATGCAAGATCCTAACCACTAAGTTTTTTGCAAACTCAAGAGAGGATGACATGGCAGCTAGAATGATACATGCAGCTTATCTAATGTGTGTTGACAAGGTACAAGTTGATATGTGTGAAATTTTGAGAATTCAACTATTTGAGAATCTGGAGAAGATTAAGAAAAATAAGTATACATAGTTTAGGTTCTCATCCTTAATCACCTATATGTTTTTTCATCTATTGAGAAGATTTCCTTACACCATTGGAAATGACAGGAATGATGGATAAAATACAATGGAAAGGACTAACCTAGTGTACAGAAGACATGTTATTGACAAAGTAAATGAGAGTGCAATACTGGTAATCAAGACATTTCAGAATATTGTGTCTAGCAGACCAAGGATCCCAAAGTCTCTTGTGGAGAAGTATAAAGATGACATATGTTTTATGGTGGATATTGAATTTACCTATATTGAAGCAGTAGAACCTAGAATAGAATTCATAGACCCTCTTGGCTATGAGATATTTGAGGTAGAGACATAAAGTATATTAGCAGGTTACTTAAGTGTAACTTGGACACTCAGTGTAATAGGTTTGGAACCTTTGAGGAGAACTTCAACTTTGCAAAGACCTTACTTGAAGTGAAGCAATCTAAGAAAAGAGTTGATAGTACCATAAAGAAAATCCTAAAAGATAGAGGGATGACAGAGCATGAATTTTTAGTAGCAAAGAAAATAGCGGCAGCAATCAGAGAGAGTGGACAAAAAGAAGTTTTGTCTATTCCACCTTTATCATCAATTGCAGCATAGCAGGAAGAATCACAAGTTAAGGTGAAAGTGGAAGAAATTGAGAAGGATCAAGAAGAAAATATATCCACTAGATCCACTTCCTCCACACCTAGAAAAAGAGTAAAGGAAAGTGCTACTGGATCGGGAAAGAGATAGAAAACTTTAGTCCAACCAGTTCCAAGAAAAATTGCAGAAATAAAAGATGATGTCACTTCTGTTAAGAAAAAATCTTGGAAACCTAAAGTTGAGAAGCTTAATGAGAAAATCATTAAGGATGGAGACTTTACAAGAATGAATAAGTACTATGATCTTTATGATTATGCAAAGAAACTTAATCTGGAAAATGTAGTGGTAAAGCATATGATTTTGGCTAATAAGAAGTTTGATACAATTTAGGGTTAGATACATGATTATTTGTATAATAAACTTGTGAATAGGAAGAAGAGAGCATCAGAGGAGGACACGGCTATTAGAGAAAAGCTTGTAAGGATGCTTTGTGTAATAAAAGATGAAACTCATTTTGGTCAGATCATGAAAGCCTTAAGCACCCATCTGAGAACCAAAAGGAGAACCATTCAAATTATGGGAGGTAGATATGAAGAAATTAATTCTGAGATAGAGCAAGCAATAATTAAGGTTATGATAGAAAATGTTGGAGAACCATCAGTTGCAGCAGAGCAAGCAGGTGTGACAGAACAAGAGGACATTCCCTCTCCTCCAGCCATTAACATTGAAGATGAAACCATGAATGTAGAAGGAACAAAGATCACCTTGGATACTGATGATAATGTATTTAGGAATTTGGAGAACATTGTTGACAATTCGGCCTTTGAAGAATAGGAAACTACAAAAGGAGAAGAGACAACAAAGACAATAGTTGTAGAACCCCCAATAACAGAAAAACAAGTACCCATTCCCACTAAAGAAGATATCAATCTTACTCCTGAGACTAGAAAGAAGAATAAGATTGGATCTATGATTGAGCACTTGGGAAAGGAAGTAGATGATTATGATTAGTTGGAATTGATCACATCCTTGACTAAAATCATTGGCAAGAACATGAAAGTGAAAACTCTTGAAGGATGCCTGAAGGAGCTTACTGAGAAGTTACAAATCATTGTAACTACACAAATTGTAGAAGCAAACCCTCTGGAGAAAGAAAAGAATGTAATGAACACTTTTTACAATGAATTCACAAACTTATTTGATATTGCAAAAGTGAAAGCACAAAAGGTTTTGTCATATAAACTTTGATAATATTGTCAAGGTGAGCACTATACTTGTGGTAAGAGATTTACCTCGAATTATGAAACCTACTAACATGATTTGCAAAGAATGTATGATGGCAAAGTAGAAAAGGAGTTCATTTCCCAATAAGAAGTTCACATCGGTGGAGAAGTTGGAGATTGTTCATATAGACTTGAGTGGTCCTACTAGGACTAGAGGATTCTATGGTGAAAGGTATTTTATGATTCTTGTTGATGATTTTACAAGAATGATGTGGATTGCATTTTTGAAAGAAAAATTTGAAGCATTTGATAAATTTAAGATCATGAAAAGAAAAATTGAGAATGAATCTGGAATTAAGATTAAGTGTCTAAGATCTGATAGAGGTGGTGAATTTACATCTAGAGAGTTTGACACCTTTTGTGAAATGAATGGTATTAAGAGAAAACTTTCAGCCCCTAGAACACTAGAACAAAATGGTATTGCAGAAAGAAGAAATAGGTCAATAACTAAAGTAGCAAGAGCTATGTTGTTTGAAAATGATTTGGCTAAAACTTTTTGGAGAGAAGCAGTGAACACAACAGTATACACTATGAACAAAGTACAAATCAGAGTAGATACAAACTATGACACCTAGCAGGTATACTTCAAGACATCACCCTGTTGAGCAAGTTATTGGAAGTTTAGATAGAGGAGTTTTGACTCAGAATAAGGTACATTTATGTTTGATTTCTCAAATTGAACCTAAGACTACTAATGAAGCTTGTGAAGATGAACATTGGATCAATGCTATGAAAGAAGAACTAGAGCACATTGAAAAAAATAAGACATGGGAATTGGTCCCTAGACTTGAAGACAAGAATGTGATTGGAACAAAGTGGGTATTCAGAAACAAGATGAATGAACAAGGAGAAGTGATAAGAAACAAAGCAAGATTGGTATGTAAAGGATATTCACAACAAGAAGGAATTTACTATGAAGAAACTTTTGCACCTATGGCCAGACTTGAAGTAGTGAGAATGTTTCTAGCATATGCAACTTACAAGAAATTCAGAGTGTATCAGATGGATGTGAAGTCAGTATTTTTGAATGATGAATTGGAAGAAGAAGTCTACATTGAGCAGCCTGAAGGTTTTCCTTTGACACAAGAAGGAGATATGGTATGTAAATTAAAGAAAGCTTTATATGGATTAAAATAATTACCTAGAACCTGGTATGCAAGATTGGATAAGTATTTATTGAAATTGGGATTTATAAAAGGAACAACAAATAGTAACTTATACACAAAAGAAATTGAGAATGGTTTGTTGGTTATAGTTATATTTGTTGATGATATTATCTTTGGAGGAGAAGATGAAGCTAGTGACAAATTTGCAGATGAAATGAAGATTGAATTTGAGATGAGCATGATTGGAGAAATGAAATATTTTTTGGGATTACAGATAACACAAAGCAAGGAAGGCATATTTGTAAGTCAGACTAAGTATTTAAATGAATTATTGAAAAGATTTGGAATGGAAGATTCTAAACCTGTTGGAACACCTATGGTAACTGGACATAAGTTATCTAGCAAAGATGAGGCACCAGCAGTTGAGCAAAAAAAGTACAGATCTATGATTGGAGGATTGCAGTACTTGACACATACAAGACCTGATATAGCACATTCAGTGGGGATTGTAGCAAGATTTCAAGTAGAACCTAGAGAATCACATTATGTATCAATAAAGAGAATACTGAGATATCTGAAAGGAACAATGGATTATGGATTATGGTATGAGAATTCTAATGATTTTACCTTATGTGCCTATACTAATGCAAATTGGGGAGGCAGTGTTGATGACAAGAAAAGCACCAGCGGTGGAGCCTTTTTTCTTAGAGGTAAATTGGTCTCTTGGCTAAGTAAGAAGAAAAATTGTACTTCACAAAGCATAGTAGAAGTAGAATATGTTGCAGTAGCAAATAATTGTAATCAGATTATTTGGATGAAGCAGATGTTGAAAGATATTGGAATAAAGTTTGATGAGCCTGTTGTTATACATTGTAATAACACCAGTATAGTGAGTATGTCAAAAAATCTTGTTTTACATTCTAAGACTAAACATATTGAGATCAAGTATCATGTTGTAAGAGAGAAAGTTGCAGAAAAAGAAGTAAGATTGGAGTACATAAGTACAAAGGAGCAGATAGTAGATATATTTACAAAGCCTTTACCTAAGGATACATTTGTGTATCTGAGAGGTATGCTTGGGGTTATGCCCCAACCTATTTTTGAAAATTGATGTAGATGGTTGCATCCGTCCAGTGGTATATGAGCCCTATCTTTCTTCTGGATTGGATGTTGGAACTTCCTCTATGGGGGAGTTTATGAGCTGAGTCATGAGGACTCTTGTTATTGTATTTTTCTAAAAAGTGTCTTTTGACATTAAGTTGTTGTTGACTTAGTGATAGAATTTCTATCATTGATGTCAATGGGGGAGAGATATACATGAAAAACATTGTGGATTGTATGAGAGAGCTAAATAGGAAAACGAAGCAAGATTTGATTTGATATTTTGCAGTGATGTTGCAGTATTGGATTTTTGGAACATTGGATGTTTTTCATCTATGTTGCCATCAATGCCAATAGGGGAGATTGTTAGGAATGAATGCAAAGTGTTTTGGCAGTCATTCTATAGCAGTTGTTGTTGCATTCATGACTTGGATTGTCAGTGATGTCAACACAGTGATATTCTGGATATTAGCAGGAAAGCAGGTACTATTTTGTTTTGTGCACATGTTGTATTGTAGATTGGATTTTGCATAATTGATGGTATGTTCTTTGGTGTTTTATTAACCTATGGTTAACAGTGCAAAAAGAAATTCTTTCATTTGTAAGAGTTATGAGCATTTTGGTGAAAGCAGTGTTTAGACAATGTTTCTGTGTAGCGATGTTCAGAAATCAAAGGATATCTCTTAGCTGGGATGGAATCTGATTTTGTGCAATTAAAGGGATGTTGGAGACTCATTAATGATGATGTGGTTCATAGTGCAAAATTTGAGGATATTTTTGGAGAAAGTTACAATAACTGGAAGCCGACAGTTTTATGTGAATTCTGTGTGTAGCGTGTAAAATTTATTATTTTGTAATTGAGGACTGACTAATTTGTAATTATTTGAGTTTGGTATATAAGAAGGAATTTTTTCCTTATTTTAATGTGTACTATGAAGATTGAGATGTGAATATATGCATGAAGTGAAGAAAAGAGCTAATTCAGTGATGAAGGAAGACTTGTGAGTACAAAGATCTGGAATTGTGATCTTGTGTAGCAGAGAGTATATTTTTGGCACAGTGTGAAGGAGGTAATATATTTAATATTATTTTGTTGAATAATTCTAAGATCTTTTGGACAGCGGGTTCAGAGATCTTGCCTTGAAGCTATTTGGGCAGTGGGTCCTTCTGTCTTCCATAAACTCTTAACCGGGTTAGAATCTTTTAACAGGGATTCAAAATCTCCTAACAGGGATTTATATGTACTGAATGTATTTCATAAGACTCCTAATAGGGTCCATCCTCTAACAAGGAACTATCATATTAGTGCATCATTTTGTGGGCATCATTCCCACTGGGGTTTACTCTTTTCAAGAGGTTCCCTAGTTAACATATCTTGTGTTATTGTGCAATTGTGTATGATTATCTTTCTATGGTTGATCAGTACATTGATTATATTATTTAAAGCTGTTGAATGGATAAATTATCTGATAACTAATTCACCCCCCCCTCTCAGTTATCTTGGGGATCTTTACTTTCTAACACCTATGAGGCCATAATTCTTTTGAACATCGGTCAGAATATCAAGAATGATATCAACAATCTTGATATTTGTATCAAGGACTTGGGGATGAATTTGGAAATAGGAAGATCTTTGTACATACAGTGTACAAAATCAAAGACCTTGATAGTAGAAGAAGATTAGAAGATGAAGTTGAAGGAAGTAGAAATTCAGAATGAATCTAACCTTCTTTCTAGCCCCAATGTGAAGGTATTTGATGTTGAGAAGAAAATTTGGAAGCTATATGATGAAATCAAGGTTGTGCAAGATGAGAGAGATAGAAAAATGAAAAGATTCACTCTTTTGAGAGAGCACACTTCTATGAAGTTAAGCATTATTGAAGAGCAGTTGGAAGAATGTCTTTTAGCTAAGACATCTTTTCAAAAGTTTAACTTTGAGAACCTCCAAGCATGTGAAATAGCATCTTATGGACTGAGCACACTACTCAATGTGGAAGATTCCATTAAGAAATCATGGGAGAAGGAGATAGAAGCTATGAAGATTGATTTTGCAGATTGCGTTGCAAGCCTACTAGCTTTGCAATAATTGAATTGAGGTATAATCTTTTTATGATACATTTTTGTAACCCGCCTTACATTTATTTTGTCATCGTTGTCAAAGGGGGAGAGATATATAGCAGAAAATTATAGCAGAAAATTGATAGTATATGATAAGGATTGATACTCTTAGGAGGAGTACTATATTAGAGATAATATTTTTTGAGGAGTTATAAGGATAGTATATATTTTATACTATGGCCACAATTTTGAGATTTTGAAGTTGTACACTTAGCGAATTTTCTCATATGTTGCCACCAATGACAAAGGGGGAGATTGTTGGCAATTTGGCTGAGTTGATTACATAGATGTTGTCATTATGGCAACATATGATCCACATAAAGATCACACAAGTCAGAGAGCTAGTATGACAGAGTGCAATGCAAATTTGTCTAAGTATGAGATAGTATTTTTACCAGTGAACCTGGACATAATTTTTGTTTGCGATGTTGATTGGATTAAGTTCAATGCTTGCACACTTGCATAGAATCTATGATGAATATTGAACAACCATCTCAAAGAATGAGTCATTACGACATGTACGGAAGAAGTTATGATAATTTTACCGAAGACAGTGTCAAGCTAACAGGATAGAATATGAAGACAGAATTAGTAAAGAGTTAAGAGATTATTTTGTTTATCAAAATAATGACTTAAAAATATAAAGAGATTACATCCTAGATGTTAACCCTTGGATAACTTTATTTGTATAAATGTAATTTTAATTGTAAGAAAAGATAGATGTATGATGAAGTAATGAAATGTAATGAAGCAGTGATATGATGCAAAATATATGATGCATATGTAATAGCGATAGTGAAAGAGCAGTGAAGAGATATTGATGCAAGCAATATAAGGTTATGTACCTTAACCTATTTTTATAATCAGTGTATATTGTACATTACTTTTTTGGGCAGTGGGCTGATCTGGTAATCACATTTTGTACTACCAACTCTTAATAGGGTTGAGGCTTCTAACAAGGCCTATAGTCCCTTAATCAGGACTGATACACTATATGTTTGTAATAGACTCCTAATAGGGTCAACATCCTTAACAAGATACTTTTTATTAGTGGATCTTTGTGGGTACCATCCCCACCAGGGTTTTCCCTTGGCCAGGGTTTCCTCAAGAACAAATAATGTGTTATGAGTTCTTTAGTTTTATTGCTATGAATGTTGTTTAGCTTCTTATGTTATGCATGTATAAAGATAATTTGTTATATCCATAATTGGGCAAAAGTAAAATTTTGTGGAATACTGATTCACCACCCCCCCCTCTCAGTATTCCCTATTTCTAACAAGTATGATATCCATGTTAGAAATAGGGAATACTAAGAGTGGAGGGTGAATCAGTAGTCTACAAACTTTTACTTTTTCCCAATTATGGATATAACATATTATCTTTACACATGCATAACATAAGAAGCTAAACAACATGCATAGTAATAAAACTAAAGAACTCATAACACATTATTTGTTCTCGAGGAAACCTTGGCCGAGGGAAAACCCTGGTGGGGATGGTACCCTTAGGAGTCTTTTACATGCATATAGTGTCTCAATCCTAATTAAGGGACTATAGGCCTTGTTAGAAGCCTCAACCATGTTAGGAGTTGGCAGTACAAAATGTGATTACTAGATGAGCCCACTGCCCAAACAAGTAATGTACAATATACACTAATTACAGAAGAAGGTTAAGGTGCATAACATTATACTGCTTGCATCAATATCTCTTCACTACTCTTTCACTATCACTATTAAATATGCATCATATATTTCGCATCATGTCACTTCACTACTACATTACATCATATTACTACTGCTTCTCTTCTTACAATTTACAATTACATTTATACAAGTTATTAGGATTAATAACTTTCCAGTCAGTTATCATATTACAAATAACTTTATCCAAGGGTTAACATCTAGGATTTCATCCCTTTATATTTTTAAGTCATTATTTTGATAAATAAAATAATCCCTTAACTCTTTACCAATTCTGTCTTCATATTCTGTCATGTCAGCTTGACACTATCTTTAGTAAAACTGTCATAACTTCTTTTGTGCATGTCGTACTGACTTGCGCTCTAAGATGGGTCTTCAATAGTCATCATAGAGTCTATGTTCAAGTCCGCAAGCACTGAACTTACTCCAATCAACATCTCAAACAAAAACTATCTCCATGTTCACTGGTAAAAACATTGTCTCATACTTAGACAATTTCACATTGCGCTTTGTCATACTAGATCTCTGACCTGTACAATCTTCATGTAGATCATATTTTTCCATAATGACAACATCTATGTAATCAACTCAACCAAATTTCCAATGATCTCCCCCTTTGTCATTGGTGGCAACATATGAGAAAATTGGCTAAGTCTACAACTTCAAAATCTCAAAATTGTGGCCATAGTATAAAATATATACTATCCTTATCACTCCTCAAAAATCTTATCTCTAATATAGTACTCCCCCTAAGATTATCAATCCTTATCTTATTCTTATCAATTTTATGTTATATATCTCTCCCCCTTTGACAACAATGACAAAATAAAGGTAATGAGGGTTACAAAATTATATTCAAAAAAAGATTATACCTTAATTCATTATTGCAAAGTCGATAGGCTTGAAATAAAATTTGCAAAATTAATGTTTATAGCTTCTAACTCCTTCTCCCATGATTTCTTAATGGAATCTGCCACATTGAGTAGTGCGCTCAATCCATAAAATGCTATTTCACATGCTTGGAGGTTTTCAAAGTTAAACTTTTGAAAAGATGTCTTAGCTAAAAGACATTCTTCCAATTGCTCTTCAATAATGCTTAACTTCATAGAAGTGTGCTCTCTTAAAAGAGTGAATCTTTTCATTTTCCTGTCTTTTTCATCTTACAAAACTCTGATTTCATCATATAGCTTATGAATTTTCTTCTCAACATCAAATACCTTCACATTGGGGCTAGAAAGAAAGTTTCATTCTGAATTTTTGCTTCCTTCATCTTCATCTTCTGATCTTCTTCTGCTACCAAGGTCTCTAATTTTTTACACTGGATGTACAAAGATTTTCTTATTTCCAAGTTCTTCCTCAAGTCCTTTATACAGATATCAAGATTTTTTATATCATTCCTGATATTCTGGATAATGTTCAAAAGCATTTTGGCCTCATAGGTTGCTTGAGCTTTCACTTTTTCTATATCAGTTAAGTTTGTGAATTCATTGTCAAAAGTGTTCATTACTTTCTTTTCTTTCTTCAGAGGGTCAGTTTCTACAATTTGTGTAGTTACAATGCTTTGTAACTTCTTAATAAGTTCCTTCAGGCATCCTTCAAGACTACTTTCTTGTTCTTACCAATGATCTTGTTCAAGGATGTGATCAATTCCAACTGATCATCATCATCTACTTCCTTTCCCAAATGCTCAATCATAGATCCAATCTAATTGTTCTTTCCAGTCTCAGGAGTAAGAATGATATCTTCTTTAGTGGGAATGGGTACTTGTTTTTCTGTCACTAAGGGTTCTACAACTGTGGTTTCTTTTGTCTCTTCTCCTTTGGTAGTTTCCTGCTCTTCAAAAGCCGAATTGTCAACAATGTTTTCCAGATTCTTGAATACATTATCATCAGTATCCAAGGTGATCTTTGTTCCTTCTACATTCATGACTTCATCTTCAATGTTAATGGTTGGTGGAGAGGGAATGTCCTATTTTTCTGCTTCTCCTGCTAGCTCTACTACAACTGATGGTTCTCCAACATTCTCTGACATAACCTTGATAATTGCTTGCTTTGTTTCTAAATTAACTTCTTCATATCTACCTCCCATAATCTGAATGGTTCTCTTCTTTGTTCTCAGATGGGTGCTTAAGGATTTTATGATCTAACTAAAGTGTGCTTCATCTCTTATAACACAAATCTTCCTTACAAGATTTTCTCTAATGGCTTTGTCTTCCTCTAATGCTCTCTTCTTCCTATTCACAAGTTTATTGTATAAATCATCAGGTATCTTACCCTGAATTGTATCAAACTTCTTATCAGAAAAAATCATATGCTTTACCATTGCATTTTCCATATTTAGTCTCTCTACATAATCATAAATTTCATAGTACTTATTCATTCTTGTGAAGTCTCCATCCTCAATGATCTTCTCATTAAGCTTCTCAACTTTAGGTTTCCAAGTTTTCTTCTTAATAGAAGTGCCATCATCTTTGATTTTTGCAATTTTCCTAGGAACTGATTGCACTAATGTTTTATGTCTCTTATCCGGTCCAATAGCACTCTCTTTTACTCTTTTTCTAGGTGTGGAGGAAGTGGATCTAGTGGATATCTTTGCTTCTTGATCCTTCTCAATTTCTTCCACTTTCACCTTAACTTGTGTTACTTCTTGTTGTGCTGCAATTGATGATAAAGGTGGAATAGACAAAACTTATTTTTATCTCTGATTTCTATTGTTGTTTGCTTTGCTACCAAGAATTCATGCTTAGTCATCCCTGTATCTTTTAGGATTTTCTTTATAGTACTCTCAACTCTTTTCTTTGACTGTTTCTCTTCAAATAAGGTCTTTGCGGAGTTGAAGTTCTCCTCAAGGTTCCAAACCTATTACAATGAGTGTCCAACTTACACTTAAGTAACCTGCTCACATACTGTTCTGTCTCTACCTCAGATATCTCATAGCTAAGAGGGTCTATAAACTTTTTTCTAGGTTCTACTACTTCAATGTAGGTAAAGTCAGTATCAACCATGAAACATATCTCATTTTTATACTTCTCCACAAGAGACTCTGGGATCCTTGATTTGCTAGATACTATATCCTAAAATGTCTTGATTACCAATACTGCACTTTCAATCACTTTGTCAACAACATGCCTTCTCTACACTAGGTTAATCCTTTCCATCCATCATTCTAGTCATTTCCAATGGTGTAAGGAAGTTTTCTCAATAGATGAAAAAACATATAGGTGATTAAGGATTAGAACCTAAATTGTGTATACTTAGTTTTCTTAATCTTTTCCAAATTCTCAAATAGTTGAATTCTTAGAATCTCACACATATCAACTTGTACCTTGTCAACACACATCAGATAAGTTATATGTATCATTCCAGCTACCATGTCATCTTCTCTTGAATTTGCACAAAACTTAGTGGTTAGGATCTTGCATAAGTATCTGACATCATCTTGTTGAATCTTACTAATCACAATTCCTCTACCATTATAGGATGAATTTGTGTTATCTATGATTGTTTTCCTCATGTTCTTCTCATTTAAAGGAATGGTTCCAGTTTTAGATAGTCCAGTGATTAACTTAGCTGTGATATCTATCACTCTATCTTCTAACCAAAACTTCCCATTATGAATTCTACTTAAGATTATCTTAGTATATTATTCATTGTCAAATTCATACTGTAATGCATACTTAATGATTTCATTATCTTTCAAATGTTCAAATCCTTCTTTTAATGTCATGTCCTAATTGTAGATCTTTTGATATTCCTTGGTGAAATCACTATCACTGATAGTCTCAAGTTTTCATCCAATATAACTTCTAACATTCTCTAGATGTAAAACTTCATCTGGTACGGATGATAAAGCTAACCTAGGATCATATTCCAAGGGTTCTACCAGTTCCCTTTTCAACTTAGGTCTATTCTTATCTCTGACATTGTGAATTAAAGAAATATCCATGATTTCTTCTAATTCCTTTACTGATTTAAAGATATGTCAAGTAAAATACCTTGATTTCACAATTTTAGGGCTTGTGTAGATTCGACACAAAATTCTTCTCCAAATCCTTGCAAAATGCTTCCAATCACTGCTCTTTGATCTCCTTAAGACTTGAATTCACTTTGATGATCAAATAATACCGATCATGACCTTTTATTAATCCAATCTCACTTAGATCTGACATCGCATTCAATTCTTTTGCCACTTCTTTCCAAAAAGTTGTTTTTGCTAACCTGCAAAAGTTAAAACTTCTTGCGATCTCGCAAAACATAATATTTTTCTTTGCGCTCTTAACCATAGCATTAGAACATCATATACTACCTTGCATTAACTACACAAGACTCAGTTCATCATATATCTACTTCTACACTAATCTAATTTTCTATTCTACTGCAACTTTCATAAATTAAGTACTTTGAGATGGGTCAGGTAAAGATTCATTCTTACCTTTTAATGCTTCACCTTCCTGATTAGCTTCAATGTTGAATATGTCTCCTTGATCTGTGCTTTTGATAAACTTTACTTCATCTGAATTACTACAGCATCCTTTATGACTGTTACTTGCATCTTCATTTCTTCTTGCATGATTTGTGGGATTAGGATTAGGATGAAAAACTCTATTGTTCATTCTACAAAACCTTATTGTATGTTGAATATTGTTGCATATTTGAGAAACAATTCCATTGTTTCCATATCTTGGTCCAGGCTGATTGATTTGTGATCTGTAGTTTCTAGCAATGTGTCCAACCTTGTTGCATCTATAACATATTACTCCATTTCTTCTGTTCATATCTTCAGTAGGTTTTGTTAGCTCTTTTTCATGTAGAATCGCCAATTTAGCTATTAAGCTTGACTCTCAGGTTCCCAATTCTGGATTCTTACAGGGAAAAGGCTAATTGATAAGGACCAAGTCCTTCTTCTACTTCGGGCTGCATAGACCTAGGCAAGTGTACCTATCTTTAGACTCACTGCTTTACAATGAAATCCTATAGTGGATTAGGGGTTCTCACAATGATTCACTAATGTCTTTTGCTGCAACTGATGCAGAGCTTAGAAAGCCAATCCATGATATTAACAAAAGTAAACACTCATTGCAGAAAAATGGAAAATGTGACAACAAGGATAAACTCCTTCTTTTCGAGCTTTGAAACTCAAGCAGGTTAACCCATTGATTCTCTCTACAAGGAATCACTAGAATGAATTGTACTCCCTGAATACAATCAGACATGAAAGTTCATAATAACAGGAAAGTAAAGTGATTTCAATTAATGCTTGATGAAGAAAAACTGTTATTCGAACCACGACCAGTGCCTTGTCTATTGGGCAACAGAGTCAACAAATATGCAATCCTAGAAAACTTAAATCCAAACTCCAAAACCCAAATGGAATGCCTTGCAAATCATTCTTCTCATTTCAATACCTGGACATCAAATTCATATATAAATATCAACTTCTCAGATCTTGTATTTAAGACTGACTCTCTCCTTGAAAGAAACTTGAAAACAAGATGACAACTACCTTATAGCCAGTGCATCAAAATGCCTTACAAACTGACACACAAGAAACAAGACCAAATATACAAAGACATCAACAAGAACTGAATAGGGATTTTCTTGTTTTCATTAAAACTTATCTGAAACTGTACATTGCTAAACTATGAAAACCAAAAATACAAGACTCAGAAGCCTAAAGCTGTCCTAACATAAAATTCAACATCCTGTTACAATCCGAAGAAAATCAAGATATAGGAGAATGGAAGAAAAACTCCAATCACCGACACCTGTCTATCCCCAAAATATCTGCAACCTTCCTCTCATCTCATCTGCCACCAATTCCCAAGCTGATCTGATATTTGTAAACTACTTCATTTCCCACCAAAACTGATCTTGGAAACAAAATTAATTACTGCTCCTTTCTGCTTGCCCAAAACTGACTTCTGATGGCACCAATCTAACCGTCGTTTTGCAACATTTCCAACGGTATACTACACTTGCATATTTGGACAAAAAATGAGTCCTCAGGGTCATTTTTAAATTCCAACTCCCAAGCTAATTTGTTACATTCAAAATTTTGAAAATAACATAAGTTTGGACTTTATGAATTTGTTTAAAAACTTGCACATTGATTTTAATCGGGTGGGTCCCACATGTGCCACATGGCACAATTTGATTCGGTCGACCTACCACCTCATCTCCACTTGGATGCCACATTTCTCCTTTCCCACTTGGCACTGTTTAGCTGGCCTATGTCTCCACCTGGACATTCTCACCATGTCACCACATTGCCACATGGCGGCCTGGTCGCATGATCGCATGGGCCAGAAATGGCCCATGAGATCATGCGACCACCGTCGACCTGTGGCACACATCTTTCAGCACTTTGCCCAAAATTATTGGCCCACCTCATCTCCACCTTAACCGCCGGGAATTTGGAGAATAGGTGACTAAGTAGTTCTCTAAGTCGCTAGATGTTTTACCTTGACCGCCAACTATTCAACGAACATGTGACTGCAGCATCTCCGAATCGCGGAATGCTTGGCCTTAACCGTCAACTACTTAGCGAACACGTGACTGCAGCTTATTCTCCAATTCGCCAGATATTTTCTTCTGCCAGCTAACCATTCAGTGAACTCACGAGAACCCGCCATGTGTCATCTTGTCACATGATCGCATGGGCTAGAAATGGCCCATGCAATCATGCGACCACTCTTCCACACAACTACCGCTACTGCATTGGGCTGCCACGTGTTAGCCTGTTGCATGTTCGCAAGGGCTGAAGTTGGCCCTTGCGATCATGCGACCACTTGACACGTGGCCATCTTTGACCAGTCACTCCGTCTACAAAATTTCTTTCCTGGGCCCACCAACATAGAAATCGAGGCGGGTGTCGCACATGCACGCGTGGAGAGAGCTTCTAGGCTTTCTATTTACCTCTATTGTTTGTGCACTTGGTAATAAACATTAGCTCTTCTCCATTCCGGATGAATGTGGGATATTAGATTTTTCTAGTTTTAAAACCTTCATACATTTTCACACCAAAATTAGGGGCCCACTTGACACGTTGCATCCTCATTTCACAGGCCCGCCAAGTAGCACCTCAATTTCTACTTTACAATGCTAGAGAGTGTCGGAGCATATAAACTCAAAAAAACACAGCCACCCACCGAATGTGGGATAATGGCTATTTACGCTTTTCAAAAGCGTGAGCTCCTCTTTCATCATTGCATTCCCTAGCTTTGTTATGGTCTCTTTTGTGTCTTGTGTGATCTGCCCAAATCCACATTGAGCGAGCATTGTTTCAACTCCATGGGGCTCCTTTTTGAAAATTTAGTGCCATGCACTGCTAGCCCCTTACCATGTTTTGATGCGGACTCCACTCTCATGCACTGGTATCCATATTACATGCGCTCATCCTCACATTTCTAACTTGTCACATGATCACATGGGCCAGAAATGGCCCATGCGATCATGCGACCACTGTGAGAGAAAGGGTAGTCTTTGCGTTGGCATTGCCTCCATCATTTATTTCCTCTAACTCAAAGAGCATCACTGCAAGGAGAGAAAGGATCTCTACAGGATTTCCAACTAACATAACATGCCTCAGGAAGTAGTCTCAAAAATTGACTGAAAAGCCTCACAGAAAAATGCCACCTGGGGATCAAGTTCACCTCTGATACATCAACACATCCGCCAAAGGAAAAACCATGAAAAATTGCGAGCAAAAATACTTTGCCAATCAAACATAGCCACTTTGAAACATTGTCTGTGCACACTGCCAAAACTACTAAAATTGCCCCCATAACTAGTCTTGAAAACTGACATAATCACCTGGGCGCAAGATACAAGCTGTCAAAGTAAGCTTCTGGATAAAATGCATATTCAGGCCTGAGTAAAACAATGAAAACTGCAAATGGATTTGCTTTTGGAAATGGGTCAAACGGATTCATCAGGGGCTGAAAACAGACATGCCAAAAGAGAAACATGTTTACAATACAGATCCATCATTAATTCTTCTTGACCAATCACTAGGTATTAGATACAACTTGACAAACAGGGCCTTCGAGAATTGTTGAACAAGTGCATTATGCAATTATGAGAAAACACGTCCGGTAGGGGAAACACAAGACCTATCAAAACTTGTCACTGTGACCTAAAATCAGGAACATAGGTCAACTGAAGTACACTAAAGATGGCCCCACTCTTGGATTTGCATGACACTCATTAGAATTCAAGTTATTCAACCCTCAACTGGCCCTTCCCAATGAATTTATGAAACTACCCGGAAAACACTCGATTCCCACATGCATCCTGAAAGAAAAATAGTACAAATGTATGCTAATGTGTCTCATTACTCAAAAATTTGAAGGGTACCAATAGTGGCTCCGTCTGTGGATGGTTGAATGCAAGTTCAACACAAGAATTCTAGAATCTCCTGGAAAAGCAGACCACCCCAAAAAATAGCTTCTCTTCTTATCCCTCCAATCCATTATTCGGTTCTGAGGCTCCTTTATTGAAAGAAAGTACACTACTACTGAAAGGAAAGCAACTATACAAATGTACAAACATTCACAATTGAACTACAAAAGGCTCCCAACAAGCGTTAGCCTTTACCTTTATCAAAAACCCAATTCTCATCCCCATGTTCTAAAATCAAACTAGTATCCTTATTTTCATCTTCATGGTCAAATGGATAAAAACCTTCCATTGGAAAATCAAAAGACATATGATTATCACCATTTTGAAATCTATCAAGCATGTGAGTGTCAAACACTAACTGTTCATTCTGATCTTCTACACACATATGCTTACTACACTTGCCAATGTCATCACTTTGCAAAAAAGAAACATAGTCATGATTTACCGCACCGAGCAATTGAACACTAGACTGATTTTTACAAAGTGGAAAAAGACTTGCCTGTTGATTGCAATCTTTAGATGCATCCTTATCTTCAAAACATGATTGCAAATCAAAAGCAAAAGTCTCATACTCACACTACTGCACATATTTTGAAATATCATGAGGCTCATAGTAGATAACTTCTTTCTCATCCGGCTAAGATGAAATTTGAGAATCTGACTCATATCCCTTGGAATCAACTGTTTCTTGAACTGTTTCAACTCCATCATAGTCCGGTTGTTGAACATTATCTTCAAACAATGGATTACACACTAAATGGAATTGTTGATCATAGAAGTTTTTGCACAAGGCCGGCTGATTAGAATCCATATCTTTATCAAACAATGCATTAGAAAAGCTACTGAATACATTATTAGACCCACTGTTACAAAAAATCTGATCAGAGGAAAGAGAATCAAAATCTGAAAATGAAATTAGATCATGGGCATCAACACCACAATTATCAATATGTTCATCTTCGGAAAAATAACTAGTGATGCTTTCATAGTCTCCAACCGAATACTCATTTTCTGAACTACATTCATTCCCAGATTGAGAATCATCACTATGCACTGAATCATAGAAATCACTATCAGATTTATCTCCTTCATTTTGATCTCTATCACTGTCAATATCAGCATCATTGTACTCATCATACCAATCTGAACTATATGTATCATTTTTATAATTTCATTTGAATATTCTTCACATTTATTTTTAGATTTGGCCTTTTCAATTTCTGAAAGACATTCTATAATGTGTGCAAAATTTTTTTCTCTGAATGTTGCATACTGATTGACTGATTCAGGCATACATAGCTCTACAAACAAGTCCATTAAATAGGGTTCTCTGAACAGATCATAAATCTCTACTTGTCTCAGAGCTACTGAAAATTTATCATGGAATAACATGATTGATTCATCTTTCCTTCTACCTACTCTTGTTCTTAGAAACATGACAATTTCTTCTTCAATTTGTTGCCGTAACATCAGTCTATTAATTTCAATTTCATTAAAACTTGGCAACAAAATTTTAGATTCAGAAAGAACATTTGAAACCAAAGTGTTTTCCATCTCGGCTATAGAACTACTATGACACGACATCTTACTTCTGCTACACAAGATCTTATGTAGACACAACTTCAAATGTATACACTTCTCACCACAGATTTTTCAACTAAACTTATTCAAACAAAGAAGCATACACAAGGCTTACTAATACTCCTTAGCTTGGTGACTTCTTCACCGAATAAGGATCTTTTGAGATATTATAAACAAATGGGGAAATACCTGGACAAGATTTTTGCTATTGCTGTAGCTTCACTTTTTTATTCGAAATCTGAAGAACACCTTCAAATTTTGGGTTTGTTCTAACACAGAGTCACCACCTCTTTTCAGAGGAATAAAATTTTCTTCACTGATCTTCTTTGAAAGCTACAAGATTCTGAGTACGTTTCACAGCAGAGTCATATAATTTTGCAAACTAATTTCAATAGCAAATCTAGGTATACATAAATCTGAAAAAGATTTTCAGAATTCTCAAACATTGAAAACTCTTTTCCCACATGAACTTTTGCTAGACTCTTGGGTTCAACTGAAAGCAATAAGGAAACACAAATGTAACCTCACCGCTCATGCAATTGCAATACTTTGCTTCCCCAGTAGAGTCGCCATTTTGTTAGCTCTTTTTCATGTAGAATCATCAATTTAGCTATTAAGCTTGACTCTCAGGTTCCCAATTCTAGATTCTTACAGGAAAAGGCTAATTGATAAGGACCAAGTCCTTCTTCTACTTCGGGCTCCACAGACCTAGGCGGGTGTACCTATCTTTAGACTCACTGCTTCACAATGAAATCCTATAGTGGATTAGGGGTTCTCACAATGATTCACTAATGTCTTTTGCTACAACTAATGCAAAGCTTAGAAAGCCAATCCATGATATTAACAAAAGTAAACACTCATTGCAAAAAAATGGAAAATGTAACAACAAGGATAAACTCCTTCTTTTCGAGCTTTGAAACTCAGGCAGGTTAACCCATTGATTCTCTCTACAAGAAATCACTAGAGTGAATTGTACTCCCTGAATACAATTAGACATGAAAGTTCATAATAACAGGAAAGTAAAGTGATTTCAATTAATGCTTGATGAAGAAAAACTACTATTCGAACCAGGACCAGTGCCTTGTCTATTGGGCAATAGAGTCAACAAATATGCAATCCCAAAAAACTTAAATCCAAACTCCAAAACCCGAATGGAATGCCTTGCAAATCATTCTTCTCATTTCAATACCTGGACATCAAATTCATATTTGAAAAGTGATGAAATTGGAAGAGCCACTCTTCATTTTGAATTTTGAATTTTGAATTTTCCCTTTTTTGTTTTGAAAGGTGAGGGTTTGTCTTCTTAAGGAGATGGAGGGAAAATTGTTGGCTAATTGCCCACTGTCCAATTTTTGGAGACTTGTGAGTTTGTAAGAAATTTTGGTCTTGTTGTTCTTGGAGGGTTTGGTGTTGCATAGCAAAGGAGGAGACTAGTTGGAAAGCTCATCTCAACCTTCTTGCCTTAAGCTTGGATCAAGGTTGGATCTTGAATTCTTTTTTCTTATTGCTATGTACAATTCTTTTACATTTTCTATGTTGTATGATTGCTAGTTGATCTTGCAAAGATTTATGTCTTATTTTCCTTTCTTGTAGTTGTATTTTCTTTAGTGCATTGTTTCTTGGGGGTTGTCCAAGGCTAAACTCACCCTGGGGAGGGAAGAGAGCCATGATGGGTGAAGGGCACAAGTTGGGACTACTTTTCTAGTGGAGAATCCTTCCTTTGGGAGGAAGGGAATAAAGCATGGATGTATGGGCATCCATGTGCCATTTTGTTTATATAATTTTGGAGGTTATAAGGGTGTGGTTATGGTGGAGAGTTTGAGAAGGGTGGATGTTTGTTTATATGGCCTTGCGAAGGCATATTGTGTAGATTTTGGTGCCTTGTTGAAGGCTGGTTCTATTTTATACTTTGGCAATCTCCTAGTTGAGTAGCTTCCAAATTCACCCCTACCATGCGTCCAAAGTGACTCAAGTTGTGCTAAGCCTTGGGAAAGGGAATTTGTTGTTTGTGTTGTTGCTGGTTTATGTGTGTTTATGTATTTGTTGAATGCATGTAAACCCTATCCATCTTTATTTCCCCTAGCTCGCAGGTGGCCATTAAATGGCCTAGGTTGGGAGGTGAGCCTCCATGGTCTATTTGTTGTTTTGCAGAATTTCTCAATGTCAAAGCTTGCTGGTTTTCAAGGAGTTAAAGAAAATTTTGGGATTTACTTCTACTTCATGTAATTGAATTCACTGGCCTTAAGCCTTTGTATTTTGTTTGTTTCAAGGCTATGTTGAAAAGCCTAAGCATATTAGATGCATGTAAAATATAGTAGGTTAATGTATTATCTTACATCCTTTGAAACGAAAATGTTTATGAGGATATATTTGAATTCTCTTTATGTAGAAATGATATGTGAAAAGGTTGTTTAGGGATTGATGATATAAATGTAATTTCAATATTGATGCGATAATGATACTTGTAATAGAAGATAAGTTACATTTAACTTTATGATTTTGTTCCTAAAGTTTTGGTACATATTTTCTTAAATATTCCCTTTAAAAGAGACATAAGTTTATCTCATGAAAGGCTATCAAATGAAATTAAGGTTTATCAATATTGCATTTAAAGGCTAGATTTAAAATGTTTTTAGATTTATTCTCTCTCCTATGGACTATTGATATTAGAATAGTTGAGCATCATGTAAATGTAATTTTTATATGGAAAGGTAAAATAAAGTTGTTGTTTTAAAGTTGGATCTATGAGAGGAATGAAAGTATATTATCTTACCTTCATATTATATTGGAAGAGCTAGAAAAAAAAATAGTTGGAATTATTATATTGATATAAGTGTTTATCAAATAGTGTTTAAAAGCTACCTTAAAGTTTCTAGAGTTAAACTCGTATTATTTTGTGAATATAATTAAAAAAAATAGAAAGGGTTAATCTAATATAGATTATATATGAAAGGAGCTTGTTTTTTTAAAAAAAATCATGGGCTACAAGCCTTTTACTTTATGTTTACAAAGATAAAATGGTTATATGTTTATTGTTTTCAATTTTGATATTTTATTCGTAAAGTGCTCTTGATTTATTTACATCTTGCCATATGCCCTATCTTACAAACATTAGTAGACAAATTAATGCTTATATATATATATATATATATATATATATATATATATATATATATATATATATATGCATTAATACTCTTCATTTTAATAAATTTTGGGACTTATATATATATATATATATATATATATATATATATATTGCTATACAAATATATTGCTACATACTTTTTATTAAACTTTGGTGCCATGTTAATACATATATATTTATTCTGTGATATATATACAAATGACTTAAATGTCTTGTATTTTTTAACCCTCCTTAACCGAATCCACTTAAATAAGATAACATACTGCTAAGCTAAGAAAAAGATTCGAAACCCTAACTCTTCCTTAGGTGCTGCCGAAAAAGCAGCCCCAGCTTGCGTAGGACTCGGGTGCTTGCTGTCGTCGCAACACACTATGGTGACTGCACTGGCAGTGTAGACACCGCCATTCCCCACCACCAGAGCAGCATGGCATCTAGTGCGGGTGCCGACCTTTCCCCACGAGAACGTCTAGTGCGGGTGCCGACCTTTCCCCACGAGAACGTCTGACAGGGAAGCCAGCCTATAACAGTCGGCGACCCTTAATAGGTTAATCCTTTCTTCCTTGTATTAATAGCAAATTTGGCGTGCCGAATGAGCAGCATATCGTACACCGCCGAGAGTATAGTTTATGCTGGGGAAGTCTAGTTTTGGAATGTGCTAAGAGGTCTAAAACGAACAAGTATAATATATTATAAAAAGAGAAACAAGATTATTAAATTAAGACTAGGGTAGCATCGTGTAGCAGCGCACACTGTACTGTTGGTGTCGCTGCTAGCATTTACCCCTATTTAATGGTGTCGTAAGCTTTAGCTAGCAAGGTTCTTTTGAAATAGTATATAACTTAATCAATGGAAACTCCTATCAGAGTAGCACACCAGCGTAGGAGTCTTTGATTGTAGCGCCCCCCCCACTAACACTGGTGCCATCGCTGTTGCCGCTTCCTATGGTGGCGAATGGGCCAGCGCTGCCACCCCTTATGAGAGCGACAGGGCCAAGACCCCGTACGTTCCCCGGTCCGCCATTGCCAAGTCGGCCCGTGCAGGTTGCCGATAGACCTTTCATGACCTCGACCCATTTTGTTATCGTTCTACCATTGCACCATCTACTTTCGTGCCCTGTGTGCTCCTCCCTAGATCAACCCACCCGAGTGAAGCATTTAGGGTTTGGGCCGAGTGTTATCTCGTGCTCAACCCTAAATTTCGAGTAAGGGATATTCTTGGCTACTCGAGCCACAAATTTTTCCCCTCTTTTATATTTTCCTAGGATTGCTTAATTCCGCAATATTATTCCACTTTGTTAGTGCATTGTTTTATTATTGATAACCCCTCACTAACCTTTGTATTTAGGTTTCTATCTTTAGATTAGATCCGCTCTTTTTGATTCCAAGATTCCCCTTTCATAGAGATATGAATTGATTTTCTTGGCGCCATTTGTTTTCAATTTTGGTTATGAGGTCTTAAACTATGAGATATAATTTTAAGGCTTGCGATAAGAGGGTCTTAAATAATTTCTTAATCGAAAATTAATGATGTAATTTTGGATCATTTTGACCCTTTTATTTTTGCGTAAGAGGGTTCTCTTTAGAGATGGTTATGGTTAGTTAATGTTTAGTTTTATTCTATTATTTCTATCTTGCGTAGTTATGGGATCCACTTATTTATTTAATTCCTTATGATATAAAGTGGAGGGGTGAATCTTCTTCTATTAACCCCTCACTTTATGGTAACTTAAATTATTAAACTTATTAATTCATTATTAATTTTATATAGTGGCAATATTTTGTTAATGTAACTTATTTTGTAATTAATTAAATTATTATTAAGATTCTATTAAAGAGTTTTAAAATTTTATGTATGGCATTTAATTCCTTTGTAAATTAATCTAGGTAAGGTTAATATTATTTAATTTAATCTTTTAATGATATAGAAATTGTTTTTGTCTTAATGTAATTGTCTTAAGCTTTTGGGGTGGTTAGATTAGGGATTCTATCCTCTTTCCCTCATTTGATTGGACCCTAGATGGTGATTACTTTGGCCTAATACACCTGACATAATGGGGATGTCGGCAAGCCAACACATATCTTGAATTCCCTTAAGAGTTGAGTGTATAGGTTGAAGTTTCGATCTATCGCTTTTGTTGCAACCTTGTAGTATGAGTCTTTAAAAAAAATAAAAATTTGTGTGTGTTTTACCCTAATTGCATCTATAACATATTACTCCATTTCCTCTGTTCATATCTTCAATAGGTTTCTTATCTACATTGTTAGTATTCCTAAACATTCTACTACCATCATTATTCTCAATAAATTTAGGTTTCCTACATTCAAAAGCTCTATGTCCAAAACCATGACAATTATAACAATAACCATCAAGAGGTTTAAATTGCTTACCTGTGCAACCTCTCTTCATATGACCAATAGTATTACAATCAAAACATCTACCTTTGAATTCTCTTTGCATACCTTTGGGTGATTCCTCTTGCTTAGGTGATTCTTCTTCTTTAGGTGTATCTTTAGACTTGTTAATCTCGTCAGACTTCTTCTCATCTATGCTTTCAGATATTTTCAGATCTGGTTCCTTTCTTTCATCATTTTCTTTAAAAGTGTTGAATCCAAGACCAGTCTTATCATAGAATGGTTTTTTATAAGATATTTGTTCATCAATCTTCTCACTAGTTGAATATAGCCTTTCAAGTTGTGTTTTGGATTGAGTCAGTTCACCTTTCACAATCTTGTTGTATTTCTCAAGTTCATCATACTGCAAACTGACTTTCTCAAGTTCAGATGTTACTTTACCTAGTTTAGATTTTAGTCCTTCATTTTTAGTCTTTAGACTTTCATTCTCAGATTTTAGATTTGCTTCATTCTTTCCATTTCCATCTTTCAAGCTAAGCTTCAAATTTTCTATCTTCAGTTCATGCTTAAGGATCTCATTTTCTTTTTCTAAATTTTTATCACAATCTTCAATAAAAACTTCGGATTCCTTTTCAAATGTCAAATCTTCCAACTTATTTTTCAGTTTCTCAATGAGGTTCTTTGCATCATCATATTTTCTTTTCAAAGTGTCTTTTTTAATAGTAAGCAAGTCAATCTGTTCAAGAGCTTCTTGATGCAGTGCAAGGCAGGAGAATCCCCGATGGAGATGTCCTAGCCCCCAGCAAATAACCACACAATAGAATATAATAACAATACAAAGATTTAGATCCACACAATGCCAATACTCATAATAGAATCATTATATTTTCATCCAACATGCCCGGCTGTAAGGCCTTCCGGGTTACGGCCAAATATAATGCAATTACAATAGAAACTCTACAAGATCTCGCAAGATCCAAACCAAACCCTAGCTAGCCCAGATCCACACACTAATAAGAATTCCCAAGGAAGATCTAACCCGATGCTCGCAAGTCCACCAAGCAATCTCCTTTGTTTCCCAAGCCGCGGCTACTAGCTCCTCTCAAAACTCGCTCCTCTACCTCTTCCTCTTCTCCAAGATGGATGAATGAATTGCCTCAAGACTTCCCCCACAACCCCTACTTATACCAATCTAAGCCACAGGTCGGCCCTGAAAATAAATTAAATACAAATACCGAAATTAAATGCCACAAGTCGGCCAACAACAATAATTAAATTCCCAAAATAGATGTCTTAGTAAAATCGTGATATCTCCTAGCTCCAGATGAATTAGAACTCGTGCTTCGAACCGTAGGTAGAAATGTAGGCCCTCTTCAATCCTTGAAATTTTCAGCCTCTAACTCTTTGTGGAAAATTACTTATAAGACCTGAAATAGGCACCAAATTCCTAAGCAAGGCCGAGCTCCCCTAGGCCATGCTGAGCAACCAAGACCATGCCAAGTTCCATTAAATACATCAAAACCAATTACCCAAGACCCAAGTGGGTTTATCCAACTCTACCAAACCCATCACATATGAAAATAAGTCCACACAACTCCATCAAATCTCCCAAACATGCAGGATAGCCAACTACCTTGGGATGCTCCTGCATCAGACTCCCCAGGTGTGAAAAGAAGTATGCCTCATACTTTGACGCCAGATGAAATATCTGCAACCATCTTCATCTTCACCAAAGGCTTCCACTCCAACTGGGACAATAGAACCAACATGAAAATCATCCAAATCCACATCCATCTGTCAACCACTAGAATCTCAACCATCCAATCAACATGCTCACTCCCAGGAACAAACTGAACATAGTGCCTCACCAATATTCTCTGTAGTGGATCACTACCAACAACAACAATATCCTCAAACATGAAATCCATGTCACCAACATGTAAGCTCAAATCCACAATAGGAGCAACATGTAAATCCTCAACCATGTCAACCACCAACAGGTTCACATCAGGAACATACAGATCCGTAGTATCATGTAGATCCTCAACCACATCAACAACTAGTGAATCCACACCAGCAACATCCATATCAACAACATCCATATCACCAACATATGGATCATCACCCTTAGCAACCTGATTATCCACGACCAAGTGCTCCACAATTTCCATGTCAGACTCAACCAACTGATCATGAAAACCAATCTCAATCACAACATCAACAGGTTTAGGAAGCTCCATAGAAACATCCACAAGTTTCTCCACAGGTTCTGCATCAACCTCCACACACTGATCAACAAAACCAACTTCCATATCAACCTTGCTATGCCCTCTTTTCTCTTGAACAAGTCTTCTAACTGGCCAGACAACTCACTTCCTGATCGGTAGACTCCAGCTCCACGGATTCAAGATCTCTCGAACTCTCTTATGAAATTTATCTAGAGATGGATCACTCTCAACCATCCTTTCCTTAACTTGATTAGTCAATCTAGCTTCCAATCGAGCAAAAGTCTTTGAAATATTCTTCTCCACCACATCATGAAGTTTTGCAATCATCTCAGGGTCTAATCTTCTTAGAGCCATCTTCTAAGATCTTCACAAACCCTCTGTAATGAATCACCAACTAGATCCAACCTTCAACCAGGTCCTAGTGCAAACTGCCTCACATTCGGCGCTTTGTCCACACACTCAGGAACAACCTTCACTCTGAAAAACTCCACCCAAGGTCCTGGTGTAAACTGCCTCACATTCGGCGCTCTGTCCACACACTCAGGAACAACCTGGCTCTGATACCACTTGATGCAGTGCAAGGCAAGAGAATCCCCGATGGAGATGTCCTAGCCCCCAGCAAATAACCACACAATATAATATAATAACAATACAAAGATTTAGATCCACACAATGCCAATACTCATAATAGAATCATTATATTTTCATCCAACATGCTCGGCTGTAAGGCCTTCCGGGTTACGGCCAAATATAATGCAATTACAATAGAAACTCTGCAAGATCTCGCAAGATCCAAACCAAACCCTAGCTAGCCCAGATCCACACACTAATAAGAATTCCCAAGGAAGATCTAACCCGGTGCTCGCAAGTCCACCAAGCAATCTCCTTTGTTTCCCAAGCCGCAGCTACTAGCTCCTCTCAAAACTCGCTCCTCTACCTCTTCCTCTTCTCCAAGATGGATGAATGAATTGCCTCAAGACTTCCCCCACAACCCCTACTTATACCAATCTAAGCCACAGGTCGGCCCTGAAAATAAATTAAATACAAATACCGAAATTAAATGCCACAAGTCGGCCAACAACAATAATTAAATTCCCAAAATAGATGTCTTAGTAAAATCATGATATCTCCTAGCTCCGGATGAATTAGAACTCGTGCTTCGAACCGTAGGTAGAAATGTAGGCCCTCTTCAATCCTTGAAATTTTCAGCCTCTAACTCTTTGTGGAAAATTACTTATAAGACCTGAAATAGGCACCAAATTCCTAAGCAAGGCCGAGCTCCCCTAGGCCATGCTGAGCAACCAAGACCATGCCAAGTTCCATTAAATACATCAAAACCAATTACCCAAGACCCAAGTGGGTTTATCCAACTCTACCAAACCCATCACATATGAAAATAAGTCCACACAACTCCATCAAATCTCCCAAACATGCAGGATAGCCAACTACCTTGGGATGCTCCTGCATCACTTCTTCAAGATTATTCTGTAGTTGATCCATATCCATAGAGATCTTACTCAAACTGCTAGGCTTTCCTTGAATGATTCTTTTTCGACTAACTAAGCTCTGATACCAATTGTTAGAAATAGGGAATACAGAGAGGGGGGGTGAATCAGTATTCTACAAACTTTTACTTTTACCCAATTATGGATATAACAAATTATCTTTACACATGCATAACATAAGAAGCTAAACAACATGCATAGCAATAAAACTAAAGAACTCATAACACATTATTTGTTCTCGAGGAAACCCTGGCCAAGGGAAAACCTCGATGGGGATGGTACCCACAAAGATCCACTAATCAAGAGTATCCTATTAAGGATGTTGCACTTGTTAGGAGTCTATTACATGCATATAGTGTCTCAGTCCTGATTAAGTGACTATAGGCCTTGTTAGAAGCCTCAACCCTATTAGGAGTTGGCAGTAGAAAATGTGATTACCAGATGAGCCCACTACCCAAACAAGTAATGTACAATATACACTTATTACAAAAGAAGGTTAAGGTACATAACCTTATACTGCTTGCATCAATATCTCTTTGCTGCTCTTTCACTATCACTATTACATATGCATCATATATTTCACATCATGTTACTTCACTACTACATTACATCATATTACTACTGCTTCTCTTCTTACAATTCACAATTACATTTATACAAGTTATTAGGATTAATAACTTTCCAGTCAGCTATCATATTACAAATAACTTTATCCAAGGGTTAACATCTAGGATGTCTTCCCTTTATATTGTTAAGTCATTATTTTGATAAACAAAATAATCTCTTAACTCTTTACCAATTTTGTCTTCATATTCTGTCCTGTCGACTTGACACTGTCTTTAGTAAAACATTCATAACTTCTTTCGTACATACCGTACTGACTTGCGCTCTTAGATGGGTCTTTAATAGTCATCATAGAGTCTATGTTCAAGTGTGCAAGCATTGAACTTACTCCAATCAACATCGCAAAAAAAAATATCTCCAGGTTCACTGGTAAAAATAATGTCTCATACTTAGACAATTTCACATTGCGCTCTTTCATACTAGCTCTCTGACCTGTGCGATCTTCATGTAGATCATATGTTTCCATAATGACAACATCTATGTAATCAACTCAGCCAAATTGCCAACAATCCAAACAATCACCACATAACACAAGAGATTTAATGTGGAAACCCTACAAAGGGAAAAACCACCTGGGATTGGTAACCCAAAAAAAATTCACTCTTCTGAAGTGAGCTCGGTGAAGAGCCAACCCAGTTAAAGGTTACAAAACACACTCTAAGGTGTGACCTTTTTAGAAGATTTAACACTAACAGTTATCATCCAACCAGCATTCACTTTGGGGTTGACAAATAACAATGTACATTATATGAATGACATATAAGACTTTCATGTCCACTCGATTAAAATATTTTATCTTTTTACAATGGTTAAACTGAAACAATAGGTGATCTAATTACAATACAACTTGATTTGCAGATTATCAGATCTATCTTAAGTCCATACAAATCCTCTGATCAATATTTCATATTTAGTTCATCAACATTCAATAACTTACTATCCTTCGGTAAAACTCTCTAACGCTCGGTACTATTCTGCAGTTCAATTCTTCTTCAACCAGTATGATCAAGCATGCATGAAGCTTGTTCATGTGATATCTTTGCAGTCTCCTTTCGACATGAGTTTCACTATGAAACACTAGTCTCTTAAATAGACAAGTAAACCATTTTCTTTTCATCCATCAAATTTTACCGCTTAATCTCCTTCGTTGATTTTACTACTTAAATCTTCCTCGGTTGATGTGTCAGCAACATGTTTTGTTTCCATCCTTTAGATCTTCTCCAAATTTTGTTAGTCGTAGATCTTACAACAAACTTCATCTTTTCACCTCATAATCATACACTTTGCAGCTCATCAATTTTTGTCAGCTAAACTAAACATTTAGTTCTTTTCTCTATACTCAGTTAACAAAGAAATGTGTTGGTGAACACAAGCTCAGTTGATACTGTTGCTCGGTATACACTACACTAGCTCGGTGTATACTGGAATGCTTCATTAACCGACCACACTGCTTTGTAACATTTTTCTCCTATCTATTGGAGATTTGTCAGTAGGCCAGTACTGACTGTATGTTTGTCATTGATGACAACATATAGTAAGTAGCATGTGTGGAAGACTTATGCAATAAGCTTTAAGTATATATAGCATGGACATGTTATAAGCATGATATCATGGATGGAGAGGTTAACTATTAGTACAGACAATTATATAGCAGCTCGTGTCAGTAGTATTCCTGACAGAGTAACAGATAGTGTTATATATATAGTTTTCCGTATAGTTATCATGAAGCCTTGTGCTTGTGTATATATGATGAAGACATGTGAGTGATGTTAAATTCATGGATGCAGAGTCTGATGATTAGTAGAAGTGAAGTTATGCAGTTTCTATTCACCTGTAGGAGGTTTCTTATGGTTGTTTAGAAGAGCCCACATAGATTATATTGGTTCTAGAGTTGCGCCTATCATTTCAATATGCACCCTTGGATTAGAGCTTGGAGAAGAGTTATTAATGTTTGGTTAAGAGAACATAATTTAATTCAGCTTGAGGAGAAAGATCCAGTTGTTTTGGTAGAGCCGATAGAGTGTAGTGTGCGTCTACAATTATCTTATTGGACAGGTCCTAGAATGTGTTGTGTGCTTAGTAGAGCCGACTGAATTATTATTAGAGTTTGTTATGGCTTCTCTAATATGATTTCAAGGTGGTTCTAATAGGATGACTTAACTACATTATTTAGAGGAAAGATATTTATAGGAAGTCATTTGTGATTGCTTGAGTGTGGTTCATAGTTGATTGTGAAGAGCAGAGCAGAGTGTGCAAAGTGTTGAGCCATCATAAGAAGGTGTATGTGACCAAGTAAAGTACTTGTGCTATACATTGCAACTGATCTAGATAGCAAGTCAAAGTGTAGTTCACCAAGATCCAGATATAGTGTGCATCTATTAACCATGTTGCGACTAAAAACACAGTAAGGGTTTTTGAATTACCATGTTAAAATTTTACAATATGAGGCCTTATAGGTTCTTTTTGAGCCTACATTCCCGGATGCATTTCTGAAGTCTCCCATACATGTCAAGTGTTCATTACCCTTGTTTTATCATTAGAAGACATCCCAAGTCATTAATTTCAAGTTTCAAATTGTTTCGTGATATCTTGTTTTGACCACTTGTCTGAATCTGCATTTGTCCCTAGTGTCAAATTATTGTACCAGGCCCTGTTTGCATGTGACTATCTTGTACCTTGTTAGGTTTCATGGCCTGCCACTTTGGGAATGTTTAATATGTATATCAAAGAGCTTATCTTTCAGATTTTAGGCCATGAAGAATCCATTTGACCACTTTGCCAATCTGATTTCGTTTGTAGCTTCTAATAATTTGATGCACATCAGTTGCATATTTCAGTCGGAGGCCTTGTTCATGATATCATATCTTGAGTAGCATGATTGATTATGTCAAGAAGATGATGCTTCTATATTATAGACCAAATTCACTTCCATTTTGCAATGTTTTAGGTCATGAGGGTTTTATGTGCACACCATCCCAGGTGCTTTTCATTGGTAGAAATCAGCTTTTTCTCATGTCCTTTTCTATTTTTCCAAGTGGCTATTTTCAAAGGCCTGCCAAATGTGACTGCGTGATCGTCATGGGTTGCCCTTCTGGATTCATACTCTCCATATGATATATTTTCAATATCCAGAGGCTCAGATAATCATGAGTCAATTTGGTTTCTTTTCAAGAGCAAATCAGATAGCAATTTATGTTGATTGCTAATGCGCATTTGTCAGTGTTCCAGAACCTCCACCTTTGACCAGTTGCATCTTGTATTTGAAATTGAATCTGGTGAATCTCTTTGGCATACATATTCATTATTGATGGAAGATCACTCTACCAAGTGAAAGTCTTTAGGAGTTGATCCAGTATTTTTCTAGGTCGCATTTTTGCCAGGGTTTGCCTATGTATTTGAATACTTCTAGCTACAAAATAAATGAAGTTTTTCTCTTTGGGTATTATTGTTTTGTGGCCCTGATGTTGTCAGGATGATCCAGTTGGTGACCATGTTTAGATGCTGGAGATGAGTGAGTTTTCCACTCTTCACATTTTGCAGAGGGTCTTCTAGTCAAGTTTTGAAGCCCCTTCCTGAAGCCATTTACTATTTATTGGACAAGTTTGTAAAGTTGTAAAAGGTTTGATTCGAAGTGATCATCAATTCAATGCTTTGTGATCCAATCTTGCTAATGGCCATATTTGGGTGACTTGAGGTTGAAAATTATTCTTTAAAAGCTATTAAGGTTCGATCCAGGAACTCAGGGACCCGAGTTTTACTTTTGAGTTGCCAAACACTACAAAAGAGTGGGCAAGCATGTCAGTTTAAAGGTCCCCTCATGCCATGACAATGGAGTGCCAAAGTGATATGAAGGGATTGGGAAAATTGAATGGTCTAGCTTTCAAGATGAGGCAAGGAAGCCAATTTTGATTATCCATTCAGGAGGACTTGACAAGGACATTGGACATGATTTTATGATATGGATCATTCTGACAGTTACAGCTGGAACTTTTGACTTGTCAAAGCTTTCACCTAGTCGCAATAATGTTCGAACATTTCAGAAGGGAGGCTTGGTTCATGCTACACCTTATTACAATTCAAGCATATTAGAAGATATGTTTTTAGAGGAACAGGCTACCTTTTTTCAAAAGAATATTGTCGGATGAAGGCTTTTTGTTGAAGCGTTGTTATTATTGAAGGTTTGGGCTAGACAGAGAAATTCAACCAATGCACCTGATTGCACGAATGGATTCCTAATGGCTATAATTTTAGCATACCTTACAATAGGAGCTAGAGGTCAACATGTCAAACTTGACAGGACTTCAGGCTTTTCGTGTAGTCATAGACTTCATAGCAATGCCAGGCACCTCAGAGTAAGGTATTTTCATACAGCCTAAATCCAACGGCAATTTGTCATTGGAGCAAAAGAAATCCCTTCTCCAGAGTTTTGATTTTGTAATCTGTGATCCAAGTGGATACTTTAACCTTGCATTTCGGATAACCAAGAGCGGATTGTCATCCATCATATAGAGACACTCACACAAAGAAGCCAGTGCCAAATGTAATAGATGCCAGCAAACTAATATTAGGGGCCTGTGTTAAACATGGGATTGCCCGCACCTTTGGGACCTTGTGTAATAACTATTGGGGAGCAACAAAGTATAATAGCTTGCACAATATAATGGACTTCCAGTCCAGGGCCAAGTTAATTGCCAATCACCTATAATACATGCGCATCAGTGTGAAGAAGGGAGGCAACGCATAGAGATGTGCCTCATGCATTAGGAGAGAGCCTGATTTGAATGCTTGTGTGAGATTTGAACTAGGCCGCTCTTTTGGAGAGTCACATTGCTTTGCATAAGATAGATGGGAAACTTACACATTGTGATGATGCTGCTCACACAATGTAGTGTGGGTATTTAGCATGCAATTTGCTAGGCTTTGTGCATCATATGTAGGTCATGCAAGTGTTTATGCCTACAAATCACAACATTTAGATGCTTGCCAGGTTGTGCAAATATAAAAGGAGCCTCATAAAATTCATGCACAAGCTTTGCGAAAGCTTACAAATCATAGAGGATGCGTAAGGTTAGAGACAAGGAGGTTTGTGTAGATTTCTAGTAAGATAGGATACACATATCACACCAGTGCATAAGGGAGTTGTGTTTTGGGCAAACTGGTGGCGTTGTTTCAAAACGGCATAATGAACCAGCATTAGGAAGTATCCCCAATAGAATCCAAACTATTTGAGGTATGTAGGGGTCGCATATTTATAGACTAAGCATTGGTTTTCCTTTAATCCCACATTCATTAAGTGTGGTGGTAATAGTGTGTTCATATACACCACCACCCAGATAATAAGTAAATCAAGTGAAAAGGCTACGTGCTAACCTTTGCTCATGTGGGCTTGTGCCTTTGTGCACGCCAGCTGGGCGAACTGTGTTGGCAAATTTTGATGCAAAGTCTTTAAAACGCAAGGATGAAATATCCCAAATGGATACCGAAAAGGAAATTTCAAGTGTTTAAAATCAAATCCACTCACAACATGAAATAAGTTGAAGTTCTAGAGGCTATGCATGTGACCCTTTGTAAGTGCCTTGGTTTCCATGCCCGCACCCAGGAAGAGGTAATTTTGCATAAACATGATGAAACTGGTGAGGTGGTAGAGGTGACACATGGTGCATGCTCATGAATTTGTGGATTAAAACTAGCGGTTAGACAAACATCTAGCGACTTGGAGATTGCCAATGGTCGTCGATTCGGAGAATGCTAGCAGTCAAAGCCAAATGATTCTGTGATTTAGAGATAGTGCAGTCATGTGGTCGCTAGAAAACTAGGAGTTAGAGGAGTTTCATTCTACGAATTGCAGATGGAGTTGTTCGCCAGGTTGCCGAATGTTAACCCTAGTCGAGATTTCATTCCACGAATAGGAGAATGTACACAGTCGCTAGTTCGCCAGATGTTACTCAGGCTTAAGCTTTGATTCCATGAATTAGAGAACAGAGCTATTCACCTATTCATTGAGCTTAACTGTGGTTAGTGGATTAACTTTGTGAACTGGAGAATTCATTTGGTTGCTAGTTCTCTAAATGAAGGTGGTCAACTTTGAGGTCAAATCCGAGTAACCAATAGCATGAGGAGACTTGGCAGAATTTAGTGGCTTCTGTGGCAAAGAATGTGAAAATAATATAAAATTGCAGACTTATAACAGAATTCAGAAAATGATATAGTTGAAACTATTAGCAAAATCCAAAAATTTAAATGGTAATCCTGTGCACGAAAAACTATCTTGGGAACTCATTTTTTGCCATAACATATAAGTGTTATATGTTTCCAAAAAGGTCTTGAAATGAGGATTCCAATGGTGATGACTATTTTCAGTTTCCAAGCAGTTGATGAGAGCAGTTCAAGTTTGAAAATCTAGGAATCAAAATCGGTTGCAGATTAGATTGGAAGTTTTTGCAGAATGTGGATCAGCTTGGGAGTTAGTTGCAAGGAGATGAGGAATGTTAAAGATATTTTTATGCAAGAGGGACAACTGTCAGTTGGTTTTCGAAATGGACTCTCAATTGCTATATCTTGGATTTTTGTCATTATAACAAGGATGTTGAAAATTATGCTGCAGGGCAGCTTCCAGGCTTTTGGAATCTTATTTTTGTTTTCTTTGTCTTGCAAATGTATTGATTTAGATAAATGACTAATGAGAACAATGGAATCCCTGTTCAGTTCTTATCTGATGTCTTTGCATGCATGGTTTCAATTCTTGTGTATTAACTTGTGAGACATTTTAATATACCAGTTACAAGGTATCTGTGAGTTTGAATTTGAGTTTCTTTCAAGGAGAGAATAAGTCTTGAGTCCAAGTTCTGAGAATTCTAGGTTTGCATACGAATTTGATGTCTAGGAATTGGAATGAGAAGAGTTACTTGTAAGGCACTTCACTTGTTTTCTCTGAGTTTGGAGTTAGGGTTTTTTGGGATAATATATTTGTATGACTCTGTTGCCCAATGAATAAGGCACTAGCCCTAGTTTCCTTTGCAGTTTTCAATATCAAACCATTAAAATCAATTCATCTTTACTTTCCTGTTATTATGAATATCCATGTCTAATTGTATTCAGGGAGTACAATTCATTTTAGTGATTCCTTCAAGAGAGAATCAATAGGTTAGCCTGCCTAAGCCTCCGGGTTCGAAGAGAAGGAGGAGTTTGTCCTTGTCACAATCCACCAATTTTTATTTCTACATAAAGGGTCTAGTGAGAAGTGTTGTGTATGCAGATTTAACATGTATGAGGTACACCCGCCTGGGTCTGTGGAGCCCCGAAGTGAAGAAGGACTTGGTCCTTATCAATTAGCCTTTTCCTGGTAAGAATCTGGAATTGGAGATCTGAGAGTTAAGCTTAATAGCATATTATGATTCTACATGAAAAAAAGCTAACAAATTGGTGACTCTATTGGGGAATAAGATAAATGATAGCAAGTTTAAGATGACCAATCCCTTGCTTTGTTGAATCATCCCAGGGTCTAGTCCAGTTTGGATATAGAGTCAGTGCTTTTCAGAAATTGTTATATTATCTCACTCAACGTGAGTGGCGACTCTGGCATCTCTATTTGATCAGTGAATTTTAATCAAAGTATTGATATGTCTGTGTTCCTGACAAACAGTCAGTATTATTTTATGGTTTTGTTGTGTTTGTTGGCTTTGAAGATGGTTCAGATTTGAGGAAGCTTCTCAGTTGATTCAGTTTGGTCCTCTGTAAAGGGGTGGCAGCTCTATCAGTGTTTGAAGGTGATTTGGAGAAGCTTTAGATCAGTATATGTGCAGCAATCAAAACATTTCTAGGTATTTGATTTTCATACCAAGTAGTTTCATGAAAATCATGAAAAAAAAATTGTCTCCCTATTCAGTGATTTTCAGCACTAGTCAAGAGGGAAAAATACTGGAATGTTATTTGCATTCTATGTTGATGTTAGCTTCAAATTTCATGTTGTGTATCATGCAAATTTTTTGAGAAGTTTGATCAAGCTTTGTATGGTCAAATTGAAGTGGTTATGAAGGCATGTGGAAATTTACTTTGACTATTTCCAGCCTTATGTATGTTCAAGTGTAACCATGTCTAATAAGATGTTACAGCAGTGTAATAAATGGAGTTTCAACATTAAGTTGTATCTAGCTCTGAATTCTGAAGGTATTAGTGGTTACCCAAATTCTTTTTGATCTAAAATCCGAGAAAAGTTGCCAAGATTCAGTGGTGGGAAAGAGGAGAATGCTGAAAAGCATTGTAGAAAATTCATGGATTTGATGGAGGATTTTTCTATTGAATATGAGGATAGCATTATGAGGTTATTTGTCCAATCTTTGGCAGAGGATGCAAGGTGTTGGTTCTCTTTCTTGCCAGATTATTCTATATCTTCATGGGAAGAGTTAAAGTCATCTTTTATGGAATAGTTTGGTGAAAAGGTTGATCTAGTTGTAGTGATAAAAAACTTCATGGAGATACAAATAAAGAATGGTGAGCTAGTTCCTCCTTTCAATTTCAAGTTTGCAAAAGTATTGGGTCAAATCCCAATTGAGTTTAGACCAAATGATGTTGTATGTTTGGTTGTTTATTTAGCAGCATTTGGCAAAAACATGAGTTACTTGTTACGAGATAAAAAGCCTGAGAATCTGCATCATGCATTTATGACAGTAGTAGATATTGAAAATAATTTTCTGTATGGAATCGTTCCCAGGGGTTTTCCATATACTAAAGATCATTGTCATGATCTATCAAATGTTTTAGATGGGTGTGGACCAAGAAGTGAAGATCGTTGTCAAGATGTCTTCATGCCTGCTGATTTTATTAACCATGCTTTAAATTATGTTCCAACACACAACGTGAGTGAGGAGTATATTCAGAAAATTGCAGTTGCCCCTCATATCAATGTGAGTATGTTAGTAAAGGGTGTTATGATGCTCTCAAGGAAGAGATAAATGTTTACAGTGGTTACATGCCTAATAAATTGGAAACTAGTTGTTCCAGTTTTGGGGTTGTAGAGACAAGTGGCTTGCAGTCAAATGTGGAAAGCAAAAAAGGGGCAGCTGATTTATTGGGTGATGATTTTGAAGTCCCAAATGAGGGAGCTCTATCAGACTTTGCCGATACTGAGTCTAGTTACTTTGCTGGTGCTGAATCTGATTGTGATATTGATAATGCTAACTATTGTGCTGATGATGAGATCAATGAATGTCAAGACATTGAAGATGAATCCATGATGGACAATGTTTCTATTCAGCCTATGGATTTTTCTTCTTTTCAAAGTGATGCTGAAGATTTCTCACTCCAGTTTGAGGAAGATTTTTATGAATAACAAGGTGTCAGCTATGACGGAGATGAAAGTTGTTGTGAGCATTCCTTTGCAGAAAAAGATAACAACCAAAAATTTTCAGTCCTTGGACCCAATAAAGAATTGGTTGAGGAAGAGGATTCATGGAGCCACAATGACCTTGATTTTTGTGAAGATAAAGAAATGGTTTATATGCAGCCTTACGAAAAGGAGAAAGACTTGTCATGTGTTGAATATGACTGTAAAGATGTTGATTTGTATAAAACAGAGATAAATTCTTTTGTTTCAGCTAACAATAATGATAACATGAATTTTTCAATTTGTATGCTTGCATCTTGTGATCTTCATGCGAGGTTGTTGATCCTAAAAACCATAAGAGTGAATGTGAAGTTGCTGCTGGTGGGTCAATGCTAGATTTGTATGAACCAACTTATGAAAGTTTTCAAGAAAGTACTTCATATGATGAGGAGACCAAGTCTGATTTTTCTTTTGAACCGGAAATGGATGTCATCTTATTTGACTTGGACATTGATGTTTATGATATTTTTAATGGAACGAAGTCAATGCTTGGTCAAGAGGAAGTTATTAACACTGATAATGTCCCTTATAGCAATGATCTACACCAAGAAGATGTGTGCCAAGATGAGAACATGTGCAATGAATGGCATGCTGATTTGTCAGAACCACATTTTGAAGTGTTGTACATGGAGCTGAAAGGAGATTCAGATTTTACATCAGATCATTTGTTTCAGCTAGAGCATGATGTTGTCTTCTAGGATGAACTAAATATGAAGCAACAAGTTGTAGTTTATGAAGATTCACTTGAATGTTTGTGTGGTACGCATGAATTTGAGATAGAATGTTTTACATTTTCATTGCAGTCAATTGAGTTTTTATTTGAACATGTTAAGGAGATTGATAGTGAAGAATATCATATTGCATATGAATGTTCACTATGCTTTGAGTATGAAGAAAATTTGTTAGATTATGGATCTTTTTGGAAAATGCATGAGTTTGTCATGCCAAAAGATGATAGATGTAATGACAGCAAAGAATATGACAGTGGCATGAAATATACAAATTTGTTTTAGAATGGTCAATTGCTTGGAAGCAAGTTCTACAGAATGATCATGTTCCTGAATGATGAGAATCAGACATTTGACAAAGGTAAATGATGATCCCATTTTTGTGATTATGGGCCATTTGTAAATAGTGTGCACATTTTACAATCGCTTTGCTTTCAGTTGTGTGTTTACTTTCAATAAAAGGATTCCGAGTTTGAGAAGCGAGAGAAAATCAAAGTGAAAAGTCTAATTCCTTTTTTCAGGGTGGTCTGCTTCTACCATGAGATTCTGCAGTTCTTTGCATGCACAAATGGGGCACACATCCATAGTTAGAGCCACTATTGGTAATAAAAACACAGTAAGGGTTTTTGAATTACCATGTTAAAATTTTGCAGTTTGAGGCCTTATGGGTGCTTTTTGAGGCTACATTCCTAGATGCATTTCTGAAGTCTCCCATGCATGTCAGGTGTTCATTACTCTTGTTTTATTATTAGAAGACATCCTAGGTCATTAATTTTGAGTTTCAAATTGTTTTGTGATATCTCTTTTTGAGCACTTGTCTGAATCTGCATTTGTCCCTAAGTGTCAAATTGATGTACCAGGCCTTGTTTACCTCTGAATATCTTGTACCTTGTTAGGTTTCATGGCCCGCCACTTTGGGAATGTTTAATATGTATATCAAAGAGCTTATTTTTCAGATTTCAGGCCATGACGAATCCATTTGCCCACTTTTCCAATCTAATTCCATTTGTAGTTTCTAATAATTTGATGCAGATCAGTTGCATATTTCAATTGGAGGCCCTGTTCATGATGTCATATCTTGAGTAGCATGATTGATTATGTCAAGAAGATGATGCTTCTATATTGTAGACCAAATTCACTTCCAGTTTGCAATGTTTTAGGTCATGAGGGTTTTATGTGCACACCATCCTAGGTGCTTTTCATTGGTAGAAATCAGCTTTTTCTCGTGTCCTTTTCTATTTTTCCAAGTGGCTATTTTCAAAGGCCTGCCAAAGGTGACTGCGTGATCGTCATGGGTTGCCCTTCTGGAATCATACTCTCCATATGATATATTTTCAATATCCAGAGGCTTAGATAATCATGAGTCAATTTGGTTTCTTTTCAAGAGCAAATCAGATAGCAATTTATGTTGATTGCTAATGTGCATTTGTCAGTGTTCCAGAACCTCCACCTTTGACCAGTTGCATCTTGTATTTGAAATTGAATCTGGTGAATCTCTTTGGCATACATATTCATTATTGATGGAAGATCACTCTACCAAGTGAAAGTCTTTAGGAGTTGATCCAGTATTTTTCTAGGTCGCATTTTTGCCAGGGTTTGCCTATGTGTTTGAATACTTCTAGCTGCAAAATAAATGAAGTTGTTCTCTTTGGGTATTATTGTTTTGTGGCCCTGATGTTGTCAGGATGATCCAGTTGGTGACCATGTTTAGATGCTGGAGATGAGTGAGTTTTCCACTCTTCACATTTTGCAGAGGGTCTTCTAGTCAAGTTTTGAAGCCCCTTCCTGAAGCCATTTACTATTTATTGGACAAGTTTGTAAAGTTGTAAAAGGTTTGATTAGAAGTGATCATTAGTTCAATGCTTTGTGGTCCACTCTCGCTAATGGCCATATTTGGGTGACTTGAGGTTGAAAATTATTCTTTAAAAGGTATTAAGGTTCGATCCAGGAACTCAGGGACCCGAGTTTTATTTTTGAGTTGCCAAACACTACAAAAGAGTGGGCAAGCATGTCAGTTTAAAATTCCCCTCACGCCATGACAATGGAGTGCCAAAGTGATATGAACGAATTGGGAAAACTGAATGGTCAAGCTTTCAAGATGAGGTAAGGAAGCCAATTTTGGTTATCCATTCAGGAGGACTTGACAAGGACATTGGACATGATTTTATGATATGAGTCATTCCGACAGTTACAGCTGGAACTTTTGACTTGTGAAAGATTTCACCTAGTCGCAATAATGTTCGAACATTTCAGAAGGGAGGCTTGGTTCATGCTACACCTTATTACAATTCAAGCATATGAGAAGATATGTTTTTAGACGAATAGGCTACCTTTTTTCAAAAGAATATTGCTAGATCAAGGCTTTTTGTTGAAGCGTTGTTATTATTGAAGGTTTGGGCTAGATAGAGAAATTCAACCAATGCACCTGATTGCACGAATGGATTCCTAATGGCTATAATTTTAGCCTACCTTACAACAGGAGCTGGAGGTCAACATGTCAAACTTGACAGGACTTCAGGCTTTTCATGTAGTCATAGACTTCATAGCAATGCCAGGTACCTCGGAGTAAGGTATTTTCATACAACCTAAATCCAACGGCAATTTGTCATTGGAGCAAAAGAAATCCCTTCTTCAGAGTTTTGATTTTGTAATCTGTGATCCAAGTGGATACTTTAACCTTGCATTTCAGATAACCAAGAGCGGATTGTCACGCATCATATGGAGACACTCACACAAAGAAACCAGTGCCAAATGTAATAGATGCTAGCAAACTAATATTGGGGGCCTGTGTTAAACATGGAACTACCCGCACCTTTGGGACCTTGTGTAATAACTATTGGGGAGCAGCCAAGTATAATAGCTTGTGCAATATAATGGACTGCCAGTCCAGTGCCAAGTTAATTGCCAATCACCTCTAATACCCATGCATCAGTGTGAAGAATGGAGGCAACGCATAGAGATGTGCCTCACGCATTAGGAGAGAGCCTGATTTGAATGCTTGTGTGAGATTTGAACTGGGTCGCTCTTTTGGAGAGTCACATTGCTTTGTGTAAGGTAGATGGGAAACTTACGCATTGTGATGATGCTGCTCACACAATGTAGTGTGGGTATTTAGCATGCAGTTTGCTAGGCTTTGTGTATCATATGCGGGTCATGCAGGTGTTTATGCTTGCAAATCACAACATTTAGATGCTTGCCAGGTTGTGCAAATATAAAAGGAGCCTCATAAAATTCATGCACAGGCTTTACGTAAGCTTACAAATCATAGAGGATGTGTAAGGTTAGAGATAAGGAGGTTTGTGTAGATTTCTGGTAAGCGAGGGTACACATATCACACCAGTACATAAGGGAGTTGCATTTTGGGCAAACTGGTGGCGCTGTTTCAAAACGGCATAATGAACCAGCATTAGGAAGTATCTCCAATAGAATCCAAACTGTTTGAGGTATGTAGGGGTCGCGTATTTATAGACTAAGCATTTCTTTTCTTTTAATCCCACATTCATTAAGTGTGGTGGTAATAGTGTGTTCATATACACCACCACCCAAATAATAAGTAAATCAAGTGAAAGGGCTACGTGCTAACCTTTGCTCATGTGGGCCCGTGTCTTTGTGCACACCAGCTAGGCACACTGTGTTGACAAATTTTGATGCAAAGTCTTTAAAACTCAAGGATAAAATATCCCACATGCATGCCGAAAAGGAATTTTCAAGTCTTTAAAACCAAATCCACTCACAACATGAAATAAGTTGAAGTTCTAGAGACTATGCACGCAACCCTTTGTAAGTGCCTTGATTTCTATGCCCGTGCCCAGGAAGAGGTAATTTTGTAGAAACATGATAGAACTGGTGAGGTGGTAGAGGTGACACATGGCACATGCTCACAAATTCATATATTAAAACTGGTGGTTAGACAAACATCTGGGGACTTGGAGACTGCCAGTGGTTGCCGATTTGCTGAATGCTAGCGGTCAAAGCCAAATTATTCTGTGATTCAGAGATAGTGCAATGACGTGGTTTCTAGAAAACTAGCAGTTAAAGGAGTTTCATTCTGTGAATTGGAGATGGAGTTGTTTGCCAGGTCACCAAATGTTAACCCTAGTCAAGATTTCATTCCACGAATAGGAGAATGTACACGGTCGCTAGTTTGCCAGATGTTACTCAAGGTCAAGGTTTGATTCTGTGAACTAGAGAACAAAGCTATTCACCTAATTGTTGACCTTAACTGCAGTTAGTGGATTGACTTTGCGAAATGGAGAATTCATGTGGTCGCTAGTTCTCTAAATGAAGGTGCTCAACTTTGAGGTCAAATTCGAGTAACCAGTAGCATGAGGACACTTGGCAGAATCTGGTGGTTTCTGTGGAAAAGAATGTGAAAATAATATAAAATTGCAGACTTATAATAGAATTCAGAAAATGATATAGTTGAAACTATTGGCAAAATCCAAAAATTTAAATGGTAATCCTATGCACGGAAAACTATCTTGGGAACTCATTTTTTTCCATAACAAATAAGTGTTATATGTTTCTGGAAAGGTCTTAGAATGAGAATTCGAATGGTGACAACTATTTTTAGTTTCAAAGCAGTTAATGAGAGTAGTTCAGGTTTGAAAATCTGGGAATCAAAATCGGTTGCAGATCAGATTGGAAGTTTTTGTAGAATGTTGATCAGCTTGGGCGTCAGTTGCAGGGAGATGAGGAATGTTAAAGATATTTTAATGCAAGAGGGACAACTGTCAGTTGGTTTTCGAAATGGACTCTCAATTGCTATATCTTGGATTTTTGTCATTGTAATAAGGATGTTGAAAATTATGCTGCAGGGTAGCTTCCAGGCTTTTGGAATCTTTTTTTTTTTTTCTTTGTCTTGCAAATGTATTGATTCAGATAAATGACTAATGAGAACAATGGAATCCTTGTTCAGTTCTTACCTGATGTCTTTGCATGCATGGTTTCAATTCTTGTGTATTAACTTGTGAGGCATTTTAATATACCAGTTACAAGGTATCTATGAGTTTGAATTTGAGTTTCTTTCAAGGAGAGAATAAGTCTTGAGTCCAAGTTCTGAGAATTCTAGGTTTGCATACAAATTTGATGTCTAGGAATTGGAATGAGAAGAATGACTTGTAAGGCACTTCACTTGGTTTCTCTAAGTTTGGAGTTAGGGTTTTTTGGGATAATATATTTGTATGAATCTGTTGCCCAATTAATAAGGCACTAGTCCTGGTTTCCTTTGCAGTTTTCAATATCAAACCATTAAAATCAATTCATCTTTACTTTCCTGTTATTATGAATATTCGTGTCTAATTGTATTCAGGGAGTACAATTCATTTTAGTGATTCCTTGAAGAGAGAATCAATAGGTTAGCCTACCTAAGCCTCTGGGTTCGAAGAGAAGAAGGAATTTATCCTTGTCACAATCCACCAATTTTTATGTTTGCATAAAGGGTCTAGTGAGAAGTGTTGTGTATTTAGATTTAACATGTATGAGGTACACCCGCCTAGGTCTATGGAGCTCGAAGTGAAGAAGGACTTGGTCCTTATCAATTAGCCTTTTCCTGATAATAATCTGGAATTAGGGATCTGAGAGTCGAACTTAATAGCATATTATGATTCTACATGAAAAAGAGCTAACAAAGCATAAGGTTGTAGCCTTCACCCCTTTGAGCAGTGTGATCTTGGACACTGTGTCCTCACCCCTAATAGGTTTAATTATAAAAGACTCCTAACAGGGTCCGACCCTTGACCAGGTCTACTATACTAAATATATTGTAAACAAACTCCTAACAGGGTTAAGGATCTTCTGACAAGGATCATTATACACTAGTGCAGAATATTAGTGGGTGTCATTTCCCACTGGGGTTTTTTCCTATTTGGGTTTCCTTGTAACCAAAATATGGTGTTGTGTTCAAGTGTTCTTTCATTGTGTTTATGATTTATGTTTAAGTATACTTAATTTGATAAAGAATTGAAACTTGTAGATAACTGATTCACACCCCCCCCCCCCCTCTCAGTTATCTCTTGGGACTATTTCTAACAATTGGTGTCAAAGCCAAGTGTCTTGGAGATAAAGTTTAACAACTTGAGGTTGATCAGATGGCATTCTTCAAAGAAGAAATTCCTAAGTTTGATGGAGAGAAATATCTTGATTGGAAGAACAAGATGGTGACTCATTTGCAATGCATTGCTTTTGAATTTTTTGATGTAACTATCAAAGAAGTCAAGATCCCTACTTTAGAAGACCTTGCAAAGGATGATGTTACTGAAAAGAAAAAGGAATGTTTTCATCAAAATGCAATATCCAAAGAAGCCCTTATCGGTGCCCTATCTGATAGTGAGTTTTCAGAAATAAAGAAATTAGATATAGCCCACAAAATATGGAAGTACCTAGAAGACATATTTGAAGGAGACAAACAAGCAAAGAATGCGTACAGAAAAACATGGAAGAAAAGATACAATGCATTAGAGATGCTACCTAAAGAAAATATTAGAGCTTACAATCAAAGGATTAATGAAGCAGTTGCTATCATCGGGAACAATGGTGGAGAGATCTCAGAGGAAGACATTATGGACAAATTGATGACTACTCTCAATCTGGAATATGAAAAAAAGATCAACATCCTTGATGAGACCATGCATCTTACATCAAATTTCAAGAGAGAGACCTTGATCAGAAAAATCTTGGCTTTTGAGATTTCAAGATTGAAGATGGGACCTAAAAGTGAGATAGCCTTCAAAGCAACAATTTGTGGTAAGAAATCTGCAAACACTTATGGTAATTTTGATAATGATGATGAAGAGAAAATAGTAGATGATTTCATTGCTATGATTTCCAAAATAGAAAAGAAAGGAAAAGGAAAATATGAAGGTCAATTGCCATTTAAATGCTTTTCATGTAATAAGATTGGTCACTTTGCATCCAAGTGTCCTACAAGAGCTAGAAAGTTCAAAAATGACAATAAGCCCAAATACTCTAAGGAATGTTACTATGCTGGAGATGGAGTTTCAGATGATGACTCGGCTAAAGAAGAAATTGGATTCATTTCCATTATAGAGAAAATGAATAATAAGACAGACCATGAAGATGAGAAAGAGAAACAAGAGCTAGCATTGATTTCACAAGCTGATATAAGGACAGACTAGATTATAGATAGTAGTTGTTCACATCACATGACATGTGATAAAGACATATTTGTTCATCTGGACAAATACAATGGTGGCGTGGTTAAATTTGGAGATAACACTCCTAAACCCATCGTTGGTAGAGGAGCCATCACCTTGGATGGAAAGAATAGTACTGATGATGTTCTTTATGTCGATGGTTTGAAACATAACCTGCTAAGTGTTGGGCAGTTACTTGACAAAGGTTACAAATTGGAATTCAATAGAAACAAGTGCATCATTAACAACAAAAAAGGAGAAATAACTGCACCAGGATCAAAGACTAAAGGTAATGTTTTTCAACTTAATCCAGAAGCAAGTTGTTTTGTTGCCAAAGTAGATGACAGTTGGTTGTGGCATAAAAGACTATGTCATATCAATTTTGATAACATAGTAAATAAAAGCAATGTAAAGGCAGTAAGAGATCTACCTAGCATAGAAAAGCCAGTTGATACTATATGCGGGGAATGTGTGATGGGAAAGCATGTGAGAAACTCATTCAGGAGTAAGCACAATTTAGTAGAGAACAAGCTGGATCTAATTCATACAGACCTATGTGGTCCAACTCAAACAAGATCATACTATGGTGAAAGGTATTTTATTTTGTTTTTTGATGACTATACTAGAATGATGTGGGTTGCATTCTTAAAAGACAAGTCAGAAGCATTTGAGAAGTTCAAAATATTCAAAGATAAGGTTGAGAATGAATCTAGACTAAAGATAAAATGTTTGAGATCAGATAGAGGAGGAGAATTCACCTCTGACAGATTCTATGAGTACTGCGAAGAACATGGCATCAAGAGGCAGTTAAGTGCACCTAGTGTTAGAGTAATTATATTTTACACTTATTAATTAAATCACTTCAATTTAATTAATTAAGTTATTTATTACTTTATTTTCTTAAGCTATCTCTTAGGTGCATTATAATTAATATCTTTATTAATTATAATGTGCAACCTAAATTTTTTAGGCTTTAGGGTTTTGTTCACCTTTATAGGTTGAACCTTGTAAATCTTTTTTTCATTAACTTGGATCATAATTTTGCTCTCATTTTTTAGTAACTTCTGAGTTCTACCTTTTGCTTCTTTCTGCTTCTCTCCTATAATAGGTTATTTGCATGCAGGTATTCTTGGCGTTCTATGGATTTGTATCTCCCAAATCCTACATGGTATCAGAGCTCCCCTGCTACTGCCTATTCTAGTGTTTTTGAAGCAAGTTTTGAGGTTAAGGGTTTCAAGTTTTTGAAGAGTTTTTTATTGGATCTGGGGAAAGTTTTTTATTGGACATATTTTGGGCTGAAAATAACCTCACCAATCGATTCAAAGGATCATTCAGATGAATTTTGATATAAAATTCAACCACCATTGGGTACCGGAGCAATTTGTGGCAATTTTTTATGGAAATAGGGTCGTATGAACCTGGCACGCTCTCGAGGCATGAGATGTTGAGATTTGAGCGCAGAAGGTACGAAGGTAGTTTTTTTCTACATAGGCAGTTTTGAATGTTTAGTGGATAGTTTTTGGTGCCACAAGGGGTTTTTTCAAAAATTTTGAAAATTTTGGCATTTTTAGAATCCGTGCCACCCATTTTTGAGAAATTTTTGCATACTGTATCAAAAATCAAAGTGTGATATATCGTTGGAAAGCTCTTTCCGAGCCTAATCCAACCATGCTAGTTTTATTTTCAAATTTTTCCATTTGATCAGTTTTTTTTTTGGCGTCAAAGTGGAGGCATCTGAAAATCAAGTTTTTTTCCTTGTTTTTTTTCCTTACATACTTATTTGAAGTGTACGGGAGATAGTATAATACTTTGTGGGGAGGTGCAAATTCTATTTCTGTCATTTATTTCAAAGAGACCCTTCTACTTCTATCTACTTTCTCTCAATGGCGGACTCTTCTGTCTCCCATCTTACACCTCACAGCTACCACACTTGGAAAGGACATATGACTAGATTGCTTATGGCAAAAGGGTTATGGTCATGCCTCGATGAGGCTCAGCCAGTTCTATAGAGGCCTTATAAGGCTCTTATGTAGAGAAATAGGATGGATGAGGCAATGGACCTCATTGCACTAAATATTTCAGATGGGTTGTTGTTCCACCTAGATGGTTTGACCACACCCAGGGCTATGTGGAACAAGTTTTCCACCTTGTTTGGCACAATGAATGAGTTCAGGGTTCTCCAAATAGATGCAGAGTTCACCTCCTTGGTACCTGAACCATTCACCAGCATTGAGGACTTCTCGATGAAGTTCAAGTCTCTTCGTTCTATTTTATAGGTTGCTGGAAAGATGAAGTCAGATGATGAGTGTATCTTTCTGATACTCTCAAAGCTTCGTGGCCCTTATCAGATTTTCACTTCTACCTTCTACTCCACTATGGATGCACTAGGTGCACGACATGTTATGCCCTCTTTTGAGACTTTTTGTGACAGGTTGACTCATGAGTAGTCCAAGCTCAATCAGATGGATTCTCTTACAGGTTCACAGTCATAGGAATTGCTTGCCAAGACACCTCAAGATACAAAGAAGCAGAAGCCGAAGCAGATATCTGATTCCTCTTATCAGCACTCTACTGGCCCACCATCTTCTTCTAAGAAGGAGAAATAGAAGATTGAGAGCCCTACATGTTCCTATTGTCAAAAGGGACCTCATGATGAGTCACATTGTTTTCAAAAGAGATTTGATGGCTATGAGAAACAGATTGCAGATTTGCAAGCTCTCCTTCAAAAGAGCACTATTTCCTCTCCATCCTCTTCTACCTCACAGGGGTCTGCTTTTCAGTCTTCTTCCACATCTTTGACATCTAGACAAAATTTTGGACAGGGTCATGCATTGTGAGCTTCCGTTGCATCCCCTTTATAGGTCCCTTGGATACTGGATTCAGGTGCTTCTCACCATATGGCATCTTCTCTGGAGATCTTCTCTTCTTTTGAGGCTTCTCCTATTCCTCACATTCTCATGGGGAATAACACTGTTATCATAGTCTAAGGGAAAGGTTCTGTAGGCATTCAAAATGGCACATTCAATGATGTATTGTATGTTCCATCTCTTTTTGCAAACCTTACCCTAATTTATTATATTACACTCAGTGGGTCAAGGAAGACAGTTGAGTTCATGGCAAATTCAGTCTTCATTTGGGATAGTGCGACAAGAGGTATTGTTGCAACAGGGATAGTTGATCATTCCACCTGTCTCTACACCTTTTCACACTTTGGTCCACCATCTCCATTATTGGAGCACAACTCTCCTCTTCCGCGAGAGCATCATGTGGGACAAGCAGGTCACTTGAACCTCTATGTTGTTCCTAAGACCACTTTTGTGACTGCCTCACCACATCTTGTTGAGGTTTCCTCTCTTCAGCAAGACTCTTCTTTAGCACTGCTAGACCCTCCAGCTCCATTCATCGAGCCACCAGGTGTAGTTGTTGAGGATTATATAGAGGACATTCATCTCCTCTCTCTTGATAGTGTCAGCAAACCTGTCATACCACCTACATTGGGGATTCCCTTTCAAGATTCTCGTGTCTACTCTTTTGAGCATCAGCTCGACCTTCCAGTGACACCTCATCTTTTGAGGTTACCTCTTCAGTGTTCATTTCCTTTCACTCCTTTGTATTGGGGTCATGGTGGTTTGTTCATAGATCCAGGGGTTCTTTCATTGCGGGGGGCCTTTGGAGCCTTGACCCTCTCTCATAGGGGGGGTTGGCAGCACGCATTGTAATTATGGCCTTGAGAGAGTCTCTTCAAGTCATATTTTTTTGTCCTTTGCTTGTTTTTATATCTCTTTTTGGAGAGGATTTTTTCCCACTGGTTTTTCTCTTTTGTCTCCGGTTTACAGAGATTTCCTTGTATTGGGTACCTGATTAGGCCTTGTTGTCAGGACTCATTTCCTTCTTTCATAGCTGTGCTAGGTTAGCTTACCTCCTGAGCTTCGCTTAAGGGGGGGTGTTAGAGTAATTATATTTTACACTTATTAATTAAATCACTTCGGTTTAATTAATTAAGTTATTTATTACTCTATTTTCTTAAGCTATCTCTTAGGTGCATTATAATTAATATCTTTATTAATTATAATGTGTAACCTAGCTTTTTTAGGCTTTAGGGTTTTGTTCACCTTTATAGGTTGAACCTTGTAAATTTTTTTTTCATTAACTTGGATCATAATTTTGCTCTCATTTTTTAGTAACTTCTGAGTTCTACCTTTTTCTTCTTTTTGCTACTCTCCTATAACAGGTTATTTGCATGCGGGTATTCTTGGCGTTCTGTGGATTTGCATCTCTCAAATTCTACACCTAGAACACCTCAGTAGAATGGAATTGTAGAGAGAAGGAATAGGATCATCCTTGATACATCACGCACCATCATGATTGAAGGAAATGTTTCCCACACCTATTGGAGAGATGTAGTTAATACAACAGTCTATACCATCAATAGAATTCAGTTGAGGCCTGGTGTGGACAAAACACCATATGAGCTATGGTTTGGCAATGTTCCCATAGTAAAATACTTTAGAATCTTTGGAAGAAAGTGTTACATCAAAAGAGATGAAGCAGTAGGCAAGTTTGATGCAAGAAGCGATGAAGGTATTTTCCTTGGTTACTCTACTAAAAGTAAAGCTTGTGGATGTTTCAATTTAAGATTGAAAAAGATCATTGAAAGTGCTCATGTTAAGATTGATTAAAATTTTATGGTTCAAGAAAGATATCATGATTACTCACCCATGATTGAAGAAGAACCCAAACCCTCCACTAGTGAGACAGTTATTGAAGAAACGTTTGATAGTATTGATGTGTTATTCAATGTCCCTACAACAAGTGAAGAAGAAACTCCTAAGCTAGATAAGACAGTATCACCCAAAGCTCCAAAGTTTACATCTAGATATCATTCTAAGGATGACGTAATTGGAGATTAGAGCAAAAAAGTCACAACAAGATCAAAAGCAAAGAGTTCTACAAGCAGTGAGGCGGTATGTTTATTGTGGACAAGGCTTTTGAGGATACCTGTTCTGAAAGTTTTCAAACCAAACAAAGACTTAGATTTTAATCTAGCATGAAATCAATCCAAAACAAAGAAACTCTAAGTTAAGCCACCTTAGATTGAGCTAAAACAGATGTGCCCGTGCACTATTTGATTTGCTCTTGCTTAAAGGGATGTGGGTGAGCTCTCTATTCGCATGGAGCATGTTCCTTATGCATTTTAGGATGGATTGAGATCCATGAAAACCTCATAAATGCCACAAAACAGGTATAGAACACTTGATTTGCCCCTAAGACCTCAAGGATCCAAATGATGCTTTAATGGAGATTTGAGCTACATGATGTTTATGCTAAGATTGATTTTAGACCAAATATAGATGTGATATGATGCTATATGCTATGCAAAACAATGAAAGAAACTATGTTAATCCATTATTGCTAAGCTATGATGTGCTAAAAAGCTAGAAGTAAAAGGGCATGATAACAATGCATGAGAATAAAAGCTAAGCTAATGAATTTGCTCTTGGAAGGAGGAGCATTTATAGGCTTTGGGAAGGAGGAATGAATGACCAAGATTAAAATCCTTAAGAGAGGCCAAGATTCATTCAAAGGGGAGCACATGGATTGTGCTAGTTCAGGGCCACCTCCTTGTGACAAGTGTCACAAGGGCATTGGGTTGAAAGATGGGAGGGATGTGCATAATTTGGGAAATGTGCCTAAGGTAAAAAATGTGTAAGAAAGGGGTGAGGGGCTTCTTAAATGCATCATAAATGCATGTAAGAGGGATAAGGAGGCCTTAAATGCATTTAATGCATGTAAGAGAAGTTTCTAGAAGTTTGTTGACTTTGGGTTAAGCTTAGGAGTTGGCTAACCTTGGTTAGGCAATGTGACAAGGTTAGGGGGGGATTAGGATTAGGATTAATATTTAATCTTAATTAAATATTCTTGAGTTGGGATTAGGGTTAGGAAATGATGGGATTAGACTTTAATCGAAATTAAAGAAGGATTAGAAGATTTTGGAAGAGGTTAGTGGTCTTTAGGAAATTGGCCAAGTTTTGGGCAAAAAATAAATAAATAATTTATTTTTTGGATTTTTGGTCAATTTATTAATTAAATAATTAATAAATAGGGAAATAATGTTTAAATAACATTTAAACATTTTTGGGAGGGATTCCTTAATTAAATATTTTTAATTAAGGTAAAGGGATTTAATGACATAAAAATAAATAAATTAATTAATTAATAAATGATGATGTCATCAGAGATTTTTTAGAAAATAAAAATAATTTATTTTTTAAAGGATTTTTAGGTGTTTATATTTACTATCTCAGATTGAACCCTTAAGTGTTGAAGATGCATGCAATGAGTCAGATTGGCATGATGCTATGAAAGAATAACTAGATCAGATTATCAAGAATGATACTTGGGAACTGGTCCCAAGACCTAGTGATAAAAATGTGATTGGAACAAAGTGGATATTCAGAAACAATATGAATGAAGATGGTACAGTAGTGAGGAATAAAGAAAGATTGGTATGTAATGGATATGTGCAAAGAGAAGGTATTGATTACTCAGACACTTTTGCACCAGTAATTAGGTTAGAAGCTATTAAGTTGTTTTTAGATTTTGCAACATTTAAAAACTTCAAAGTTTATCAGATGGATGTTAAGTCAGCATTCTTGAATGGAGAGCTAAAAGAAGAAGTATACATTGAGCAGCTAGAAGGATTCATGCTATTAGATAGACCTGATATGGTATGCAAATTAAAGAAATCCCTCTATGGACTTAAGCAAGCCCCTAGAGCCTGGTATAAGAGACTTGATGGATATCTAAAAAAGACTGGATTTAAGAAAGGAGCAACAGATTGTAATCTATTCATAAGAGAGACATCTGAAGGACTACTACTTGTAGCTATATTTGTTGATGACATTATCTTTGGAGGTAATGACAAACTTAGTGCTGAATTTTCTAAAGAGATGCAGAGAGAATTTGAGATGAGCATGATTGGACCTATCAAGTACTTTTTAGGATTGAATGTGCAGCAGACAGAGAAAGGTATTTTCATTAATCAGTCCAAGTATGTGAAAGAGATATTGAAGAAATTCAAGATGGATGATTGCAAGCCAGTAGGCACACCTATGATAATAGGTTACAAGCTTACAAAAGAAGATGATTCTCCAGCAGTAGATACAACACTGGACAAGTCTATGATTGGTAAACTCATTTATCTCACTCAAACTAGACCTGATATTTCCAATGCAGTTAGCATTGTTGGAAGATTTGTAGTAGAGCCTAAACAAAGTCACCTTATGGTAGTAAAGAGAATATTCAGATACTTGCAAGGCACTATAGACTATGTTCTATGGTATTCTAACTCAGAAAATGTTGAGCTTCATGTGTATACTGATGCTAATTGGGCAGGATGCGTTGATGATAGAAAGAGTACATCAGGTGGAGTAGTGTTTCTTGGTGACAGACTTGTCACTTGGACAAGAAAGAAGCAAAATTATATCTCTCAGTCAACAAAAGAAGTAGAGTATGTTGTAGCAGCCCTGAATTGTTCTACAATTGTTTGGATCAAGAAGATGATGAAGGATTTTAGAATTCAGATTGATTATCCTATTGTTATTCACTGTGATAACACTAGCACTATCAACTTGTCAAAGAACCCTGTGATGCATGCAAAGACAAAGCACATTGAGATCAAGTATCACTTTCTAAGAGAGAAAGTGGTAGAGAAAGAAGTCAAGTTGGACTATGTGAGTACTAAATATCAGTTGGTAGACATATTCACAAAGCCCTTGCCAAAGGATACTTTTGAGTATCTCAAGGAGAAGTTGCGAGTAATTCCCTTCCGAGATTATGCTTAGAAGAAAGAAGAAAGAGCATCAGTCCTTAGGGACTGATGGATGGTTGACTACTCTAATTCAGGAGTAGTACTGGTGTTTAAATTGATTGGGGCCCTTTGCCATTGATGTCAAAGGATTAATATATAGTGATGAAAAACAAAAATAAAAGGAGTTATATACTAAGGGGGAGTAGTATTCAGTTTATGGAAGCAGTTCAGTTGAGAAAATGGAGAATCTTGAAGAATATTACAGCAGATGGAGGATCCATCCTTGGGGGAGTTTTGAAGAGGAAATGGAGAATTTTATAAAATAAATGTTCATTTCAATTGGTGGAGTTTTTCATTCCATATGTTTCCATCAATGCCAAAAGGGGAGATTGTTGGAGACTTGCCAGCAAGCCAGTACTGATGCTATGTTTGGCATTGATGACAACATATGGTAAGTAGCATGTGTGGAAGACTTATGTAGTAAGATTTAAGTATACATAGCATGGACATGTTATTAGAATGATATCATGGATGCAGAGGTTAACTGTTAGTACAGATAATTATATAGCAGCTTGTGTTAGTAGTGTTCCTGATAGAGTAATAGGCAGTGTTCTATGTATAGTTGTCTACACAGTTATCATGAAGCCTTGTGCATTTGGATATATGATGAAGAAATGTGATTGATGTTACATTCATGGACATAGAGTCTGATGATCAGTAGAAGTGAATTTTATGCAGTCGCTATTCACCTGTAGCAGTTTCATGGGGTTGTTCAGAAGAGCTGACAGAGATTATATTGGTTCTGGAGTTGTACCTATCATTTCGGTATGCACCCTTAGATTAGAGCTTGGAGAAGAGTTAGTAAGATTTGGTTAAGAGTGCATAAGGTAATTCATCTTGAGGAGAAAGATCTAGTTGTTTTGGTAGAGCTGACAAATTGTAGTGTGCATCTACAATTATCTTATTGGACAGGTCCCAGAATGTGTTGCATGCTTAGTAGAGCCGACTGAATTATTATTGGATTTTGTTATGGCTTCTCTAATATGATTTCAAGGTGGTTCTAATAGGCTGACTTGATTATATCATTTAGAGGAAAGATATTTATAGGCAGTCATTTGTGATTGCTTGACTGTGGTTCATAGTTGATTGTGAAGAGCAAAGAAGAGTGTGTGAAGTGTTGAGCCATCAAAAGAAGGTCTATGTGACCAAGTAAAGTAATTTTTCTATATATTGGAATTGATCCAGATAGCAAGTCAAAGTGCAGTTCACCAAGATCTAGATATAGTGTGTATCTTTTAAACAGAAGGTTGTAGCCTTCACCCCTTTGAGAAGTGTGCTCTCAGACAGTGTGTCCTCACCCGTAACAGGGTTAATTGTAAAAGACTCCTAATAGGGACCGACCCTTGACCAGGTCTTCTATACTAAATATATTGTAAATAAATTCCTAACAGGGTTAAAGATCTTCTAACAAGGATCATTATACACTAGTGCAGAATATTAGTGGGTGTCAATTCCCACTGGGGTTTTTACCTATTTGGGTTTCCCCATAACCAAAATATTTGAGCTGTGTTCAAGTGTTCTTTCATTTTTTTAATGCTTTATGTTTAATTATACTTAATTTGATAAAGAATTGAAACTTTTAGATAACTGATTCACCCCCCCCTCTCTCAGTTATCTATTGGGACTATTCCTAACACTATCTTCATAACATATTAATGCAACATAATCAAGTCAACAATATGAATTCATAGACTCATCAATAAGTTACCAATAGTATTCCTTATCCTCATCTATCATATCCATCTTCCTCCATGTAGATATCTCAGTTCTTCATCTTTTCTCCTCCTTTATAGATTTTTAGATATTTGAAACTACCATGATAAGTACTGTCAAAGCTAGTTGACATCAATGACAACATAATGACTGATTCAATTATCCTGCATAACAATTCAGTGCTCGGCAATCTCTAATCACTTGTATTTCTTCAATCGGGCTCTCAATCAATTGTAGTTCATCAATAAAATTTCAACATTCCTACTTGTGACATTGCTAGTCATTTTTCCATGGATATTATCTAAGTTATTATCCCATAAAGTATTGATATTCCTCATCTTGAAACTTATAATGGTAAGGGTCATCCTATGACTCATGTCAAAACTTTCCAAACCTTGTGTAGTGATTCTTGAGGTATTTTTCTAAGTATTCACTATCAAGTAGTTGTGTTTTATAAGAATAATGGATGCATCACTTGTTCACCATATCAAAGATTCATTCAAACCTAGAATAAAAAGGGAACTAGTAGAACCTTTGGGAGAAGACCCTAGTCTAGTGTTGTCATCCGTTCCAGATGGATTTTTGCACTTGGAAGATATAAAAAGTTATTTAGGAGATGGTAATTTGATCAAGGAATATGAAAATATTTTTACTAGAACATTTCTAGAAAAATCCTTCCAATAGTATTGTTCCTTTCCTCCTTGTTCCATTGATTCCCTTCACAAGCTTTCTAATTCTTCCATTCAACAATTTCAAAACAACATTGCTCCTACAATTTCTTTGACTGATTTAATGCATTATTTAAACAAGGTGTTAAGAAAAAGTTAGTGATTTGATTGGTATATTTAAGCATGTGTATGATCATATTTCTCATCCTATGCTTAATATTGATATACAACATATTTTTATTTCTAATTTACAAAATGACATTAGAGATAAGATTATTCTTTCTAAGTTCTCTTCCTTTTCACAATTATGTGCAGTGCTTCATCATTATCAACTACAAGTGAGTCAATTTGAGACCATCACTCCAATGGCTCTTATTCATGTTTATAAGAGTGATGTCACTTCCAATTTTAATAAATTTTAGAAATCCAACAACTACATCAAAATCAACAATTCATCCAACACTATTGATGATCAAGTGGCAGAAACATCTATAGGTGTGGCTCCTTTGTCCTCTATTTTTAGACCTTTTCATACTTATACATATCTTTCTGAATATTTGCATAATGTGATGATGAAGTTAATAAATGCTAATATTTTAACACTTCCTCTTATTAGACCAATTGACCTTCCAAATACTTTGATCCCAAAGATTTCTGTCAATGTCATCATCAACCTAGTCATGATACTAAAAAGGGTTTTCAATTGAAGATTATTGTTTAAAACGTGATTAATTATAAGGAAATATTTTTTTATGGTACTAATGATCAAGGGAAAAAATCAGTTGCACCCCCTAAATTTTTTTTTCCAAATCTACACCAGTCCATTGTCATCTCATTCAACTAATACTATTGAACAACTTTCTTCTTCCCAGTGCATTGACTATGATGACAAAGTTGTTGAATCCAATCATGTTTTTAACCAACTTGAACATGTCCAACCTAAAGTTCAACCTAAACCTCAACCTCCTTCTTAGTCTTGCATTTCCTTTGATCCTACTAAAACAATTAAAGCACATGATGGTCATCTTTACATTGTCACTATGATTAATAGCATTCCTTCTTGTGGTACCCTTGTTGATTCCACTTGCATGGTGAATGTGATAACTAAAGAGAATATTTTTAGTAAACAATTGAAAAAATTCTTCTATGATAAATTTGATGTCTTGATTCAAACTTGCAATGATTTCCTTTATTCTTCCAATGGTTCCATTTCATTTCCTATGGAAGTTGGTCGTAAAACCCTAGACAATACTTTCACTATCATTCCCACTTTTGGTCAATTTCAAGTCAAACTTGGTCTTCCTTGGCTTACCTCCATGAAATTCATGGCTTCTCCTATTCATAAATGTGTTAAATTCCTTCATAATGGAGAGATCATGACTTTTAATCATAGTCTTTATCAGCCTTCCATGCCTAGAGACTCAATTGACCTTGATTTATTTTCTCCTTCCATTCCTCAACCAACTTAAACTCATCCTAACTATCTCTTTCATTCATACCAAGTGTACATGATTAAAAATATTCATGAACTTAGAAAATTAAAGGATGCTCATGGATGTGTACTTCTTCCTACACCACCTATATCTCCTCTTCCTATATCTTATCTGCATACTTCTCAACCTAGTGAGTTTCCTTCCATTATTCCTCCTAAAGAAGAAGAGGACCCAATATTGATTGATCTTATCCCAAACCAAATTTATGGCAAGACCAAATGTAACCATCATGCCCATGACCATTTTCACAAGAATCTTTCTAGAGCTCATCAACATTCTTCTCAAAAAATTACTTCACCTCATACACCTCCTCATTCTTTTCTTCCCTTTGACCAACCCATTCTTGAGCATATTAAGGAAGTGAACTTAAATCAAATAAAAAAGAACAAAAATGACAATGCTACTCATATCTTGGATTCTATTACAATTAATCTTGATGATGACGAAACTTTGTATGATGATGTTCATGATTCTAACAATGATATTCACGCTAGTGATTGTGATGACTATGAGACTATTGATATTGATCATGACTTACCAATTATGCTTTCACAACAATTATCTATAGCTCGTAATATCATACACAGTGACCTATCTTCACATCATGGTCCTTATTTTTAAATGGCTATTGTTCCATCTATTTCCCACATTCCCTAAACACTATTGACCAAGATACGAGGGCAAGCGATATGCTTGACTAGCTCCTCTTGTACAATGGATTATATGTATTTGCATATCATAATGTGCTTCCCCCATGATGTGTTTCTTGTTACATGTTTTGTTTATATTTGTTTAAACAACCCTTGTTTCTCCATTTGCACAAGGTAATAAAGAAATCACCATGTCATAAACATTCTTCTATTTGTATCTCTTCTCTTCTATATGTCGTTACATGTTATGTTGTATCTATGCCACTATTTGTAAATGTGCCTTTGTGTTTTCTTCTTTGGATGATGAAAACTAGTAGACACCAATTATTTTTGGTCTCTATGATGCCAGTCCAAAAACACTCTTTTTGTAACTCTTACATACTTTTCCTCCATTTTGTTGTAGTTCTACTTCCTTTGGGGGATGATGAAATTTCATTTTGACATAGGAATTCACATATTATAATTTGATCATACTAACCCCAGACTTGGTAGATCCCTTTTGTGCTCTCTTTTGTCATATTCTCATTTCCCTTGATTTTTCCTTTCTTGGGGGCATTTCATAGTGGAAATGTCTCTAGTGGATGCATGTACGATCTGTTAAAGCAATTTCTCTCATTATGGCTCTTTCAATCACTTTAATGTGGGGGCATACACTTCATTCACATTTTTCACACACACAAACTATTTCAATGCTTCTTTTCATTTGGATCCCTTAATGGATATATTTTCCTTAACGACAAATCCTCCTATTTCTTTTTGATCCTTAAGGAAGCTTACCTTCCCTTACGATAGATCACTCTTTGGATCCCTTAATGGATACACTTTCCTTAAGGATAGATCCTTCCTTTTCTTTTCTAACCCCTACGGAAGCTTACCTTCCCTTAGGAAAGGTCATCCCTTTTCTAGATCTCTTATGGATACACTTTATTTAAGGACAAATCCTTGATGGATTGATTAGCATGGAACACAAACCTACTAGAACTTTCAACGTCATCTTTTATTGTGCCTTCTTTGTGTGGTTCATAGTAAGACACACAATATTACTTGGCTAAGGTGATCTCTCTCTCTCTCTCTCTCATGCACACAAGCGAGCAAGAAACCAAGCAATGTCTATCTTATCTTATATTTATATTTGATGAGGTATTAAGTCACTTGGGAGCTTGATGTTTATTTTGTTGGCAATTTGGATAAGTAGGATATCAAATTATTTTCATTATGGAAACATATAATCACCATGATGATCGCATAATAGAAGGAAATAGTTTTGTATGAGCGCAAGTGAAAATTGTCTAAGTACATCAATGTTTACCAGTCTAATCAGAGATAGTTTTGGTTAGCGATGTTCAAAGAAGTAGGTTCAGTGCATATGCACTTGAACATGGATGATTCTATATATATCAAAGACACATGTGAGAGCACAAGTCTTTATGACATGTACGGAAGAAGATATTAAAGAATTACAGAGATAGTGTTGAAGCTGACCTAAATAGAGCAAGAAGATAGAATGTGAATAGTTAAATAATGACTTAACCATATAAGGTATGACATCCTATATGTTAACCCTTAGGCAGCATGAATTAGTTTTGTATTTTGGAAATATTCTATGTTTTGTAATGTTATGATTGTAAGTAATGCGAAGTTGTATATTGTAAGAAGGAAAGCAAGAAGACTCTATATATGAAAGCAAAGAGCCTAGAAAGCTAAATTGGAATAGGAAATCTATTTGAAAGAAGCAAAAGGTTATGTACTTTACCTTTGTATTTAGATATCATTGTATATTGCATGTTTGGGCAGTGATCTCATCTTGCAAATATCCTATTTTTTAATACCAACTCCTAATAGGGTTGAGGCTTCTAACAAGGCCCAAAGTCCTTTAATTAGGATAGAGACACTATATATATGTAATAGACTCCTAACTGGGTCAACATCCTTAACTAGATACTTTTGATTAGTGGATCAGTTGTGGGTATCATCCCCACTGTGGTTTTCCCTTTCCCAGGGTTTCCTCGAGAACAAACATGGTGTTATGAGTTTATTTACTTTATTGTTATGTTTTTTATTCAGTTTTCTTAGTTTAATTTGTTTTGCAGGCTTCAAGTTAATTTGTTATATCCATAATTGGGAAAAAGTAAAAGTTTGTGAAATACTGATTCAACCCCCCTCTTAGTATTTCCTATTTCTAACAATTGGTATCAGAGCATTGTTACTCAGAACAAAGTTTTTCAAAGAAATCCTAACAACTTGAGTAAGATCTCTATGGATATGGATCAATTACAGAAAAATCTTGAAGAAGCTCTTGAACAGATTGATATTCTTACTGAAGAAAGAGATACTTTGAAAGAGAAATATGAAGATGCGAAAAACTACATTGAGAAGCTAAAAGAAAAGATGGAAGATCTGAAATCAAAGAAAGAATCTACAATTCAACTCAAGGACTATGATGAAGTTTCAAAACTAAAGAAAGAAAATGAGATCCTTAAACATGAGTTAAAGATTGTAGATCTAAAGTTAAGTTTGAAAAATGAAAGTAGTAAAGATGAATCAAATTTGAAATCAAAAAATACAGATCTGAAGTCTAAACTTAGTAAAGTGACATCTGAACTTGAGAAAAAAATTTTGCATTATGCTGAACTTGAAAAGTACAATACAATTATGAAAGGAGAATTGACTCAATCTAAACAACATCTTGAGAAACTATATTCTAGTAGTGAAAATATTGATGAACAAATGTCTTATCAAAAACCATCCTATGATAAAAATGGTCCTAGATATATTGAAGATATGTTTCCTAAGAAGATTGAGGAATGTAAAGAACCAGATCCAAAACACTCTGAGAGAAAAACTAAAAAAGAAATCTGATGAAGCTAACAAATTTGAAGATATACTTAATCCACCTAAATAAGATGAACCAACTAAAGATATGCGAAGAGAATTAAAAGGTAGATGTTTTTCATGCAATTCTTTTGGACATATGAAAAGAGATTGTACATGTAAGCAATTCAAACCTATGTTTGGTTATTGTTATAATTATCATGGTTTTGGACATAGAGCTATTGAGTGTAAGAAACTTAGATCTAATGATAATAATAGTAGTAGAATGTGTAAAGATACTAACCATGCAGATAAGAAACATATTGGAGACATGAACAAAAGGAATGGAGTTGTGTGTTATAAATGCAACAAGATTAGACATATTGCTAGAAATTGTAGAACAAAAATCAGTCAAATAGGACCAAGATATGGAAATAATGGAGTAGTTTGTCAGATATGCAACAAATTTGGTCATACAACAAGATTTTGCACAATGAACGACATGAGGAACACTAATCCTAGAAACTATACAAGGAGAAATGAGAACACAAACAACAGTCAGAAAGGATCCTGTAGTAACTTGAAAGAAGTTTTTGTTAAAGCCATAGATCAAGCGAGCACACTTAGTATACTAGGAAATCGAACAAGTGAAGTACCTGAGAGTAAGTGTGAATCATTTCCTAATTCATCTCAAAGTATTTCAAAAATTATTTCATGAATTATGTATTAGAGAAGAGCATTAGAATAGTGTAGAAGTTAGAGTAGATTGAATTAAGTCTTGTGAAGTTAGTATGAGCTAGTATATAATGTAATTATGCTATGGTTAAGAGCGCATGAATTTATATGAATCTATGAAAGTACATGGAAAGAATGAAGTTTTGCAGGTAACCAGGAACAAATTTTTAGTATGAAGCGGCAAAGAAATTTAATGCAATGTAAGAATATTGAAATATTAAAAGGATAAAAGCATATGATCAGTATTATTTGATCATTCAAGTGATTATAAGTGATAAGGATAGTGATTTAGTAGAGATTAAGAGTAGTTTGCAAGATTTGAAGACAAATTTATTACCAGATCTACGCAAAGCCCTAAATCATGATTCTTGAGGTATTTTGCTAAGTAATCACTATCAAGTAGTTGTGTTTTATAAGAATAATGGATGCATCACTTGTTCACCATATCAAAGATTCATTCACACCTAGAATAAAAAGGGAACTAGTAGAACCTTTGGAAGAAGACCCTAGTCTAGTGTTGTCATCCATTCTAGATGGATTTTTGCACTTGGAAGATATAAAAAGTTATTTAGGAGATGGTAATTTGATCAAGGAATATGAAAAGATATATAAACAGGACATTTCATACAAAGAAGGGTTTGAACACTTAAGTGAGGTTGATATTATCAAGTATACACTACATTATGAGTTTCAAAATGATGAATGGACTAAGATAATCTTGAGCAGGATTCACAATGGGAAATTTTGGTTAGATGATAGAGCCATAGACATCACCGCAAGCCTTATTCATGAGGTAACCAGTCTATCTAAATCTGGAGTAATTTATTTGAATGATAAAAATGTGAAGAAAACTATGTTGGATAACACTATGTCATCTTACAATGGAAGAGGGATTGTAATCAGCAAGATCATATAGGATGATATTAGATATGTGTGCAAGATTTTAACCTCAAAGTTTTGTGCAAGTTCTAGAGAGGATGATATGATAGCTGGCATGGTACATGCATCTTATCTTATGTGTGTTGAGAAAGTTCAAGTAGACATGTGTGAAATTATGAGAATTTGGTTAACAAAGAACCTTGAGAAGATCAAGAAATCTAAGAACTCATAGTTTAGATTCTCATCATTGATCACATATATGTTTTTTCATTTGTTAAGGAGATTTCCATATACTGTAGGAGAGGATTGGAATGATAATAGGAATACCATGGATAGAATCAAAAAGGTGTACCTAAGACACCCTATAGACAAAGTGAATGAGAGTGCCACTTTGGTAATCAAAACTTTTCAAAATCAAATGAGAAAAAGATCAAGGATTCCACCAGCTATTGTGGAGAAATACAAAAATGAGATATGTTTTTTGGTTGACACTGACATTAATTTCATTGAAGTAGTTGAACCTAGAGTGGAATTTGTAGATTCACTAGAATATGAAGTTTTTGAAGTTGAAATTGAAGGATATATAAGAAGATTACTTAAGGGTAATTTGGATGCCAAGAGTCCTAGATTTGGGACATATGAGGAGAACTTTGACTCTGCAAAATCACTACAGGCACAAAAGATAGCTAAGAAAAGAGTAGATAGTACTATTAAGAAAATACTTAAAGACACTGGCATGACAAAGCATGAATTTGAGATTGTGAAGAAGACTATAGCAGAAATAAGAGATATAGGACAGAAAAAAATCCTATCAGTTCCATCCTTGATATCTCTTGCAGCCCCTACTAAAGAAACTCAAGACATAGAGGAAGAAACTGAAGAAGTGGAAGTGCAGGAAGTAAGAAAATCCACTAGATCCTCTACCACTCCACTAGAAAAAAGAGTGAAGGAAATGGCAAGCAGTCTGGGTAAAAGATAGAAGACCATATTTACCCCTATTCAGAGGAAAACACCAGAAGCTAAAGAAGATGAGGAGGTAGGAAGTAGTAAAAAGAAATGGAAACCAAAGCTTGACAAAGTGAACCCTTTAATAATAAATGAGGGTGATTTCACTAAACTAAACAAATACTATGATATGTATGATAATTTTGTGAATTTGAACTTGGAGAATGCATTTTTCAAGCACATGATAATGGTAGATAAGAAATTTGATGGCATTAAAGGAAAGATTCCTAATGACTTGTATGATAAATTAGTAAACAAGAAAAAGAGAGCAACAGAGGAAGACAATGGGATTAGAGAAAGATTTGTATGGAAGTTTTGTGAGATAAAAGATGACAAACACTTTAAGGAGATCATGAAGAATCTTAGCACCCATCTAAGAAAGAAAATAAGAACCATACTAATAATGGGAGGTAATTATGAAGAAATAAACAGAGAGACAAAGCAAGCAGTTGTGAAGGTCATGACATCTGAACCTAGTGAGCACATTAATGAATCTGATCAAGTGATTGAATCAAAGCATCAGATAGATCCATCGCCAGCACCACCACTATCTATTAACATTAAGGATGAGTGACCATAGAAGGAACAAACATCACTCTGGACAGTGAAGAAAATCTATTTGAAGACATTGTTGGCAATTTGGCTGATGAGCAGCAAGACATGGCACTAAATGAGGTAGAAGAAATTGAAAAAAGGAAGGAAGAAGAGAGAGAAGTAATAAAAGAAGAACCATAGATTGATGTAGTAGTAGTAGAGCAAGAAATTCCTAAGGAGTAGACAGTAGTCATTCCTAAGCCCAAGGAAGCAGCAAAATCAGTACAAAAACCATAGATTGAATCAATGTTTGCTAGTCTTGGATAGGAAGTTGATGATGATGATCAAATAGAGTTGATCTCATCTTTGAACAAGATTATTGGGAAGAATAAGAAGGTGAAAATCCTAGAAGGAATATTACTTGAGGTGATTGAGAAACTACAAAGCATAATATCTAGTTAAATTAGTGAGGTGGATCCACAGGGAAAAGTAAAAGAGGTTGTGAAAGCTTTTGATACAGAATTCACTAACCTATTAGATATAGCCACAATAAAAGCCCAAGCCACTCATAATGCTCAACTATTTCAAGATGTATGTCAGAATATCAGAAATGATATAGACAATCTGGATATTTGTATTAAAGAATTAAGAAGATGTTTGGAAAGAGGAAAATCATTGTACATTTAGTGTACAAAATCAGAAAACCATACATCAGAGTTAACAAAGAAGACAAAGATCAAAGAGGCAGAGTTACAAGAAGTAGTGAACCTTTTGTCAAGGCCTAATGTGAATATCTCAGACATTGAGAGGAACATAAGTAAAATCTATGATGATATGAGACTTATGAATGATGAGAAGGAGAAGAGATTGAAAATATTCTCTCTTTTAAGAGAGCATGTATCAATACAGTTGAGTATTCTTGAAAATCAATTGGAGGAATGTCTATCTTCAAAGACATCTTATGGAAAATTTTACTATCCAAACCTAAAGGCATGTGAAATTGCATCTTTTGGCCTTTGTGCACTCCTAAGTGTTTCAGATGTAGTAAAGAAGTCATGGGACAAGGAGATAGAGAGCCTAAAGATAAATTTGTAGATTGTGTTGCAAGCCTACCGGCCTTGTAATCCTGAAATCTTAAGGTAAAACAATTTTGACATAAGTTTTTGACACCTTTGTCATTGTTGTCAAAGGGGGAGTAGTATTAGCATAAAATTGTATGTATAGAGAGTATATGTATAGCATGAAGTATAATCTTAGGGGGAGTATAGATATTTTAGAGATATAAGTATTTTAGAGATATAAGTAGTTGTGTAAATTTTTATATGGCCACAAGTTTGTATCTTGAAGTTTTTTGGGACTTAGCCAATTTTCCCATATGCTGCCACCAATGACAAACGGGCAGATTGTTGGCAATTTGGCTAAGTAGGATATCATATTATTGTCATTATGGCAACATAGAATCACTATGATGATTGCATAATAGAAGGAAATAGTTTTGTATGAGCGCAAGTGAAAATTGTCTAAGTACAACAGTGTTTACCAGTCTAATTAGAGACAGTTTTGGTTAGCGATGCTCATAGCAATAGGTTCAGTGCATGTGCACTTGAACATGGATAATTCTAGGTATATCAAAGCCACATGTGAGATTGCAAGTTTGTACGACATGTACGAAAGAAGATATTAAAGAATTACAGAGACAGTGTTGAAGCCAACTTGAAGAGAGTAAGAAGACAGAATGTGAATATTAAAATAATGACTTAACCATATAAGGGATGACATCCTAGATGTTAACCCTTAGGAAACATGAATTATTTTTGTATTTTGGAAAGAGTCTATGTTTTGTAAGCCGACTGGAAGTTATTAATTATAATAACTTCATTCCAAGCATACATCTTCATTGGTTTATCGGATCCATATCCATGCAAGAGGTTTTGAAAAGCAAGGTGAATACTTACATTTGTCTTTTTTTACATGATTTACTTATTTCCTTTCAAGTTTAATTCCTATCTAGGGTCTTGACCAAGGAAAACCCCCTTTCTACAAAAATTTTCCAAATTTTCATGTGTGCAAGAATATGTGTGTAGTCACAAAGCTAGATTTTTGGGATTTCAGAACAAGGGCTTGATCCTCTATGAAATTCATCAAGTTTCAGCCTTCCAAGACTAGGATAAATATTGTTATATGTTCCTTTGGATCTGAAAATTGCATGATCAAGAGTTACAAGTTTGACATTCCTAGATCCTAGAAGGTTTCTGATTCTAATAGGTTTTTGTTAGTCAAACACAAATCTAAAGTTTACTTTTCCTCTTCTAGAAATCAAGGTGAGTACATCATTCTCATTTTACTTTAGCACTTACTTTGATATATTATATCTTATATCATACATTGGTGGGTATCATCTTCTTTATCATTGCATAAGTCTTTGTCATACTTTACTTTGCATATACATACATTTATATGCATTTTGGGTTGTGCTTATTAGATTTGGTCTAAATATGGGGTTTGGTATTCCAATGTATATGGAAAGTGGAGGTCTATCATTGATCACCATTTTTCATATCACAGTAAGTTTAGGTATGAGCCCAAGCCTACAAAAATATGTTATTGTGCTCTAGATGATGATGGTATTACTGATGATGAATATGATTAATTTTACAAGGATGATGATGAATTCATATTCATTTCCATTAAGGAAGATGATGAGCCTAAGACTAATATTGTAATAAATTCTAGTGTTGTTAATGATGTTGTTGAAGAGAAATAACTAGTCGCTCAAGTTGTCAAGGAAGATAAGTGGATGATTAATAGTTGATGCTCTCACCATATGATTGGTGACAAAATAAAATTTGTAAACTATAAGAAGTATGATGGTGGCGAAGAGAAATTGGGTGACAACTGTAGTGATAAGATCAAAGGTAGAGGTTCAATTGCTTTGGATGGAAAAAATAACATTGATCATGTATTATATGTAGAAGGTTTGAAGCACAATCTTCTTAGTGTTGGTCAGCTGATGGATAAAGGCTATGGATTGCATTTCAAGGAAGACTTGTGTAAGATCTTGAATGACTATGTAAAGGAGATTGGTACTAGATCCAAAACATCAAGAAATATATTTCTTTTGAATAATGGTCAGAAGAATTGTCTAATAGCTCAAATAGATAAGATCTTTCTATAGAATAAATGATTGTGTCATGTGAACTTTGACAAAATTGTTTCTATAAGCTCTACTTTTATTTTTAGAGACATTCCTAGAGTTAAGAAACCTATCAATAATGTTAGGAATAACAGTCCACAATACAACTGAGAGGGGAGGTGAATCAGTTGTATAAAAGAATATTAAACTTTAACTTTAAGCTCCACAATATTAGATACAATGAACACAATGAATGTCAACACAATAACACAATATTTGGGTTTCCAGGAAACCTTGTTAAAGGTAAAAACCCCAGTGGGAATTAGCACCCACAAATGATGTACTGAGAGTATAGTTATCCTTGTTAGAAGATATAGCCCTGTTAGGAGCTTATTGAAACATTATAGTACATAATCCTTGTTAGAGGACAGACCCTATTAGGATTCAAGAACAAAAGGGAGGGCTCACTGCCCAAAGAAGGTTAAATCCACCTTCAGTACTCACTTGTTCGCAACATAGGTGTATATAAAGAAATACACAATATTTTGAACTGTTTGCTAGCAATTGTCTTTGATTGATCAGTTCTAATGAAGTCCACCAGTAAACCTCTTCTCTACATACAAAAGACACAATCTCACAGCTTTCACAACCTCTTTATATCAAATACATTCCCTCCATATCTTTTCCAAAGTAAAGACTCTTTATATATACCTTATTACAATTTACCATGATTAGGTCGGCCCATGAGGCTTTCCTAATTACAAACAATTACATAAACCCTTGCTAAGATACACATGATATCTAGGAAAAGTCTACAATGATTAAATTACAAAAATTAAGGACTGACATCCTTAAATTATGCTCGCCAAACAAAACACATGCTTCATTTCCTAAGTCAGCTTCAAAATAAACCATCACCAAAACACATGCCGTAGATGATGTCACCAATCATTCCATACATTGTGCTGACCAATGAACATCCTTTAGTACCTTATCTATCATCCTTTAAGCTCGCATACCTTGAATCCAAATCCTCTAAAAGATATACCGGAAACCCAGAGACTAACTCTGTCAATTCTCACTGTCACAATCTAGTGACTAGTCTTCATTAAAACATTTGTATCTCTCTCAATATAAAACATCTAATGATGCGATCTCAAATATAAGATCACAACATTCACTTGAATTCTCATCTAACTTCATAGCATCTGAAACATCTGTATAGTGTTTGTACATTGTGATTACCAGTCTGGTTCCTTCATAGAAACATATGTTGACATCATTGACAAAACACAAATGACAACAGTATGAGTTCCCATTTAGTAACATAGTGATTAAACATATTCAATGTCTCAATCACCTCTCCATGCATTAGAAATATCCAACAATCTCCCCCTTAGGCATTGATGTCAACATATGGGAAAATCTTGTCCCAAATTTATATCAATCCAAAGTCCTACAACTAAACAATCTCCCCATACAGTAGGGATTTTATGATAGCAACACTCCCCCTTTGACAATAATGGAAAAGGGTGCCATGAGGCTTTGGCTACCTTCACAGATAAACTTTCTTCCATGATCACTCCCCCTGAGGAGTAGATCCCTACATCCAGTCCAGATAATGACAAGGCTCTGAATACCTCTGGACTAATGCATCTATGCATCATTTAGTTCTGATTAGGAGGGGCTTGAACCCCCAACATACCTCTAAGATATTCAAAGGTATCTTTCAGTAGTGGCTTTGTGAAGATGTCTGCAATTTTCTCTCTTATACTGATATATTCTAGTTTGATTTCCTTTTCTGCCACCTTGTCTCTCAAGAAGTGATACTTGATAGGAATGTGTTTAGTTTTGGAGTGCATCACCAGATTCTTTGACATATTTATTGTACTAGTGTTGTCACAATGGATAACCACATGCTCATCAAAATTTATTCCAATGTCTGTTAGCATTTGTTTCATCCAAACAATTTGAGTGCAGTTTATAGCAGCAACAACATACTCTGATTCAGCAGTAGATTGTGCTATACAATCTTGTTTCTTACTTAGCCAAGAAACCAAATTTTTCCCAAGGAAAAATGCACCACCACTAGTACTTTTTTTGTCATCAAGATTTGTTGCCCAATCAGGATTAGTATAAGCATGAAGTTCAAAGCTATCATTTCTATCATACCATAAGCCATAGTCTATGGTTCCTCTTAGATACCTCAGTATCCTTTTCACAATAGCTAGATGTGTTTCTTTGGGTTCTACTTGATATCTAGCCACAATTCCAACAACATTAACAATATATGGTCTGGTGTGGGTCATATATTGTAGTCCTCCAACCATTGATCTATACAAAGTTTGAAAAAAACACTTTGATTCATCATCATTTGTTAGCTTGTTACTAGTCACCATAGGTGTTCCTACTAGTTTACAATCTTCCATTCCAAATTTCTTAAGAAATTCTTTGAGATACTTGGTCTGAGAAATGAAAATACCATTCTCATTTTGAGTTATTTGCAATCCAAGAAAGAATTTCATTTCACCTATCATGGACATCTCAAATTCACTTTCCATTTCTTTAGCAAATTTATAACAAAGATCATCATTACCTCCAAAGATAATGTCATCCATAAATACTTCTATTATCAGGATTCCATCTACACTAGTTCTTAAATATAAATTACTATCTGCGTTACTTTTTCTGAATCCAATCCCAAGTAGATACTTGTCTAACCTTGCACACCAAGCCCTAGGAGCTTGCTTCATCCCATACAGAGCTTTCTTCAATTTGCACACCATATCTTTATCTTCACATAGAGGAAATCCATTTGTTTTTTCTATATAGACTTCTTCTTCAAGATCTTCATTCAGAAATGTAGATATAACATCTATCTGATACACTTTGAAGTTTTTGTGTGCAGCATAAGATAGGAACAATCTTACTACCTCTATTCTAGCAACAAGAGAAAAATTTTCTTCAAAGTCTATGCCTTCTTGCTGAGTATCCCTTACACACTAGTCTTGCTTTGTTCCTTACAACAGTTCCTTCTTCATCCATTTTGTTTCTAAAAACCCATTTTGTTCCTATTACATTTTTATTTTTTGGTCTAGGAATGAGTTCCCAAGTATTATTCTTCTTTATCTGATCTAATTATTCTTTCATAGCATTTATCCAAGATTCATCTTTAAATTCTTCATCTATAGTTTTTGGCTCAACTTGAGAAATCAAACAAATTTCTTCTCTAACTTTTTATCTAGCTAGCACTCCCTGACTGGTATTGCCAATAATTTGATTTTCAGGATGGTTATTTTTTACATACCTTGGTGTTTTAGGAGTCTTCATAGCCTTTCTTGTGCTAGCATCACAAGCCTCTTTTTCACTTTCTTCTTCAACAAGTTCTTCTCCTTCTATATTAGTAGTAGTTTCTTTTATCTATGAAGTCTGATTACTATCATACATTCTTTCTTGTATCTAAAACTTCTCATCTATTCTTACATTCTTACTTTCAATTATCTTCCTCAATCTCAGATTGAAACATTTGTAAACCTTGTTTTTAACGGAGTAACCAAGGAAGATTCCTTCATCACTTCTAGCATCAAATGTCCCTATCACATCATCTCTCTTGATATAACACTTACTACCAAATACTTTGAAATATTTTACAGTAGGAATATGATCAAACCATAGTTCATAGGGAGTCTTACTTGTACCTTCTCTGATTTGAATTTTTTTCAATGTGTACACTTTTGTTCTAATAGCCTCTCTCCAATGTACATGAGATACATTAGCTTCAATCAACATTGTCCTAGCTACATCAAGTATAGTCTTGTTTCTTCACTCTTCTATCCCATTCTGTTGTTTAGTCCTATGAGCAAATGTTTGTCTCTTTATCCCATGCTCTTCGTAGTATGAATTAAATGAGTCTGAAGTAAACTCTCCACCTCTATCTGACCTTAAACACTTGATCTTTAAACCTGATTCATTCTCTACTTTTTCTTTGAACAACTTGAATTTATCAAATGCTTCTGATTTTTCTCTTAAATAAGTAACCCACATCATTCTAGAAAAGTCGTCAACAAAGAGTATAAAATACCTTTCACCATAGTATGACTTTGATCTTGTAGGTCCACATAGATCTGTATGTACTAGATCCAACTTTCCTTTTGATGTATATGCTTTGTTTTTATGACTGCTTCTAGTCTGCTTTCCCATAACACATTCTCTGCATATAGTGTTAGATCATTTCACAATCTTTGGTAGATCTCTTACTAAATTAGCCATACTTTCCTTCACAATGTTATCAAAATTAACATGACAAATCTCCTATTCCATAATGAACTGTCATCTATCTTCGCAACAAAACAAGAGGCTCCAAAAGTGTTTAGTTCAAATACATTACCTCTAGATTTTGAACCGGTAGCAATCAGTTTTCCTTCCTTACTTCTAATAAAAAATTTACCATTAACAAAACTTAACTAAAATTCTTTATCCATTAGTTTTCCAGCACTCAATAGATTATGTTTCAGTCCTTCAAAAAGTAGTACATTGTTTGTATTAGTTTTTCTATCCAGAGTAATGGATCCTACTCCTATGATAGATTTAGGGAGATTGTCCCCAAACCTCACAACACCTCCATCATACTTTACTAATTTAACAAAAAAATTCTTATCACCAGTCATATGATGATAACAACCACTGTCAATTATCCATTTAGTTTTCTTGTCAACATGAGATACTAAATCTTTTTCTTCATGTGTTGGTTCATCTCTAATAGCAACAAATCCAATCTCTTCACAATCTAAATCATCATCATCAGAGATTCCTTCACTAGCATAATAACATTCTCTATCCCATTTAATCTTTTCATAATTAGGTTTATAATTAGAAACTCTTGTAGGACATCTAGATGCAAAATGACCTACCTTATTGCATGAAAAACATTTCAAGGGTAACTTGCCTTCAAACTTGCCCTAACCTATTTTTTCTCTTCTAGCAATCAGTGCAACAAGTTCATCCATCTTTCTTTCTTTTGTCATTATTTGTTCGCATTCCTCAGAGTACTCACCAAGCTCTTCTTTTAGGTCTTCTTTTTTGGTGCTCGGAAGTGCTGACAATTTCTTATGTGTGGATACTTTAAATGCATATTCAACTTTAGGTACAGCTTCTCCTAATTTTGCAACTTCAAAAGTAGTTAGCTTTGCAATCAGCATTTCTCTGCTGAAATTCAGAGTTAGGGGTATAGTCTCTTGAATAGACATTACCTTGAACTTGTATACAAGATTCAATGATTTGAGGATCTTCATAATAACTTCTTCTTCATCATAAGTGCCTCCATAATTTTTTATTCCAACTACTGCTTCTGTGACCCTTTGAACATAGGCTCTAATGCTTTCATCTCATTCATTTGTAGCTTCCATCTTTGTTTTCCAGTTTTGTAACTTCGCTTGCTTGGTATATTTGTCTCCTTCATATAATGCTTCTAATCTATTCCAAATTTCATGTGCCGAATCTAAGTCTTTAACTTCAGTGAACTCACCTTCAGATAGTGCATTGATCAGTGCTTCCCTTGTGACCATGTTATATGAGAATAAATTCTTCTCATCATCAGTAGCAGATGGAAAATCATTCTCAGTCTTTGGGGCTACCTTCTTCTTTTTAATCATCTAGTATTCTATGCCTAAACACAACAAGTGTGTTTGCATCTTGTTCTTCCAACTATCAAAGTTCTCATGATCAAATTTAGGACCATCCTTCCTATAGAGTTCCATCTCCAAGATCACCTCAAGCTATTAAGCTTTCTCTCTAAAGACCACAAGCTCTAATACCAATTGTTAGGAATAACAGTCCACAATACAACTAAGAGGGGGGGTGACTCAGTTGTATAATAGAATATTAAACTTTAACTTTAAGCTCCACAATATCATATCCAATGAACACAATGAATGTCAACACAATAACACAATATTTGGGTTTCAAGGAAACCCTATTAAAGGTAAAAACCTTGGTGGGAATTAGCACACACAAATGATGTACTGAGAGTATAGTTATCCTTGTTAGAAGATATAGCCCTATTAGGAGCTTATTGAAACATTATAGTACATAGTCCTTGTTAGAGGATAGACCCTATTAGGAGTCAAGAACAAAAGGGAGGGCTCACTACCCAAAGAAGGTTAAATCCACCTTCAGAACTCACTTGTTCGCAACATAGGTGTATATAAAGAAATACATAATCTTTTGAACTATTTTCCAGCAACTTTATTTGTTGTTAGAATAACTGAGAGGGGGGTGAATCAGTTATCCAGTGTCTGATTACAAAATGTATAATCCAAAAACAAATACTTAAAACTTCTGATACTTGGTAACTTAAAAAAATGTATTGTCTATTATTTTACCGATTACCAGTCTAAAACATATAGTAGTTACCAATCAAATCAAATATGCAACATGCAAATATGACATCAGATAAACATCACAATCAACACATAGCACAAGAGATTTAACATGGAAACCTTGTGAAGGGAAAAACCACCTGGGACCAGCAACCCAAAAATATTCACTCTTTTGAAGTGAGGTCAGTGAAGATCCAACCCTATTAAAGGTTACAAACACATTGTTAGGTGTGACCTTGTTAGAGGATTTTAGACCAACCGTTATGGTCTAACCAGTAGTCACTTTGAGGTTGAGAGGATAATAATGTACATTCTATGAATGATACATAAAAGACTTTCTTAGTCCACTCGGTTAAGAGATTTGGCTGTGTACAATGATTAAAATGTAATAGTATGTGAGATTCCTTAATACAACTTCAATTGCAGATATACAGATCAATGTTAAGCTCATTCAATCCTTTGATCATTAAATCAATTATGTTCCAATCAATGTTTAGTAACTTAGTGTCACTCAGTAATAGCTTCCTGTCACTCGGTAAAAACTCTACAGTTCAGTTCTTACTAACCAGTTTGATCAGGTATGCATGAAAACTTGTTCACATGATAATTCTGCAATCTCCTCCTTTTGACATTACCATTTCACTATGAAATCTCCAGTCTCTTATATAGAAAAGTAAACCATTTTCTTCTGCTCCATCAGATTTTCCCACTTAATCATCTTCATTGATTTTGTCACTTAAACATACCTCGACACTTGTGTCAATAACACGTTTGATTCTCATCCTTTATATCTTTCCTAAATTTTGTTAGTCATCGATCTATGTAACAAACATTATCTATTAGCTCGAAATCATACACTCTCCATCTCATCAATCTTGTTAGCTAAGCTAGTCATTTAGTTCCTCTGTTCTGCTCAGTTAACAAATAAATGTGTCGGTGAACACAAGATCAGTTTACACTGTGCTCAGTATACACTACACTTTGTCGGTGTACACTGAAATGCTTCATCAACTGACAACATGACTTTGTGACTTTCAACATTTTTCCTCATCATAGATGAATGAAACATAATCAAGTCAATATCATAAGGTCATAGACTCATCAACAAGTTACTCAATGTATTCTTTATCCTCATCTATCATATCCATCTTCCTCATGTAGATATTTTTGTACTTCATCTCTTTCACTCCTTTAATACAGATGTTTCGGTATAGTAACTTACAAGATAAGTGTTTTCAAACTAGTTGACATCAATGACAATATAATACTGATTTACTCATATTACATATCTAATCAATCAGCTCGGTGATCTTAAATCATAGATTCTTCAATCAGGTTCTAAATAAGTTGTAGTTCATCAATCTCTCCCTTTGGCATTGATGGAAACTTCAAGTAATATGAAATATACCATACACATACCAAACATGTATTCTACAACTCTGTGAACAAATGTTGTAAAATCTCTCCATAGCTTAATATGTTTAATCACTATGTTACTCAACAACATTAACAATGCAGCTTTGACATTCTACATATATGATCTTTTCAGCTCTCAGGTTCCTTCTTCTGTTCCTAGTAACTGATCTTCAATGTTCTTCCTTTCTTCCAGATTATCTCTCCCTCAAATAGTTCTCATCAGTGTATATTGTTTCATATTGTTTATCTCTCCCTTTGATAGTAATGCCAAAGAAACAAATAAACACACTGCTCTTTATCAACCAAGTAACTCTTTGTATCTCTGTATACTAATATCCCAATCTATTTTAGTTCTCCAAACTTATCACAACTTTGAAGTGAACTATGTTGCATCAACATGAATGATCTTATGATAAGATTAGGTTGATACAACATCTAGATCACATTAGTGACTGGTAGACAGGGGACAGACCCCTAGTCTAGTCCTTAAGTACTCAAATGTATCCTTCGATATATATTTTGTAAATATGCCTGCAAGTTGTTCTTTTGATGTAACAAATTCTAACTTAACTTGCTTCTCATGTACTTGTTCTCTTAAGTAGTGATACTTAATTGATATATGCTTTGTCTTAGAGTGCATCACTAGATTCTTTGAAATGTTTATTGCACTTGTGTTATCACAGTATATAATCACCGGCTAAGTGTTTACCTCATTCATACCTTCCAGAACTTGTTTAATATATGCAATATTTGAATAGTTTGTAGTAGCAACAACATACTCTACTTCAGCTATAGACTAAGAAATGCAAGCCTACTTCTTACTTGTCCATGTAACAAGTCTTTCACCAAATAAAAATGCTCCTCCGGTGGTACTTTTTCTATCATCCACATTTCCAATCCAATCAGCATCGGTATAAACCTTCAGTTCAAACTTGCCTTCCTTAGGATACCATAATCCATAATTTTATGTATTCTTTAGGTATCTGAGGATTCTCTTTGTAGTAATCATGTGTGATTCTCTAGGGTTTGCAGTAAATCTAGCAACAATTCCCACAGCATATGCTATATCTAGTCTACTGTGAACTACATGCATTAACTTACCAATCATAGATCAGTACAGTGTCTAGTTTACCTCTATAGTTTCATCTTCCTTAGTTATTTTACATCTAGTAGCCATCTATGTTAACACAGGTTTAGCATCTTTTATGCCAAATGTCTTCAATGCTTCCTTGATATATTTGGATTGTGTGATAAATATCCCATCATTCTGTTGAATCACTTGTAGTCCTAGAAAGAACTTAATCTCTCCAAACATAGACATTTCAAACTCTTTTCTCATCTCATCATCAAAAGATTTACATATGTTATCTTGACCTCCAAAGATAATATCATCCACAAATATCTTAGCAATAAGAATAGTATCATCAGTATCTCCTTTCATGTATAAATTTTTGTTCTCACATGTTCTAACAAATCCTATACTTAAAAAATAAGTATGCAACCTCTAATACCAGGCTCTTGGTGCTTGCTTCAAACCATACAAAGCTTTATGTAATCTACATACCATGTCTTTGCTGTTTGGATCAACGAACCCTTCAGGTTGTTCTATGTAGACTTCTTCTTCAAGTATTCCATTCAGAAATGCTAACTTAACATCCATTTGATAAACTTTGAATTTCTTATGTGTAGCATATGCAAGTAGCATTTTAAATCCTTCTAATCTAGCAATAGGTGAAAAATTTTCACCATAATCAATTCCTTCCTCCTGTGCATATCCCTTTCATACTCATAGGGTGTCTTGTTAGTCTCCTTCTTCAGCTGTACTCGGTTCAAAACATAAACAGTTGTACTGACAGCTTCCCTCTAGTATGTCTATGCAACATTTCTTTTGTAGCATCAGTGTTCTTGCATAGTCAACTATTGACCTATTCCTTCTTTCAGCAATCCCATTCTGCTTAGGTGTCCTCAGTGCAGAGACCTATCTTTTAATATCATGCTCATTACAGAAATTAGTAAATTCATCAGAGATAAATTCACCTCCTCTATCAGATCTTAGGCATTTCAATTCTTTACCAGCCTCTTTTTCTACCTTTGCTTTATACCACTTAAACATCTTAAATGCTTCAGATTTTTCTTTCAAGAACATAACAATCATCAATCTAGTATAGTCATCAACAAAAAGATTAAAGTATCTATCACCATAATAACTCTGAGTTCTCATAGGACCATAGAGGTTGGTATGAACCAACTCAAGTATCTTCTTTGTTGAATAATCCTTTCTTTTGAAACTAGATTTATTCATCTTACCTTTCTAACATTCATGACACATAACATGGTTAGGTTTTGACAAGTTAGGTAGACCTCTAACTCTTTTCCTTTTACTAATCTTAATCATGTTATCAAAGTTCACATGGCATAACCTTTTATGCCACAACCAAGCATCTTCATTTTTCATCATCAAGTAAGAAGATTCATTAGTATCAAGATAAAATAGATTACCTCTTGATTGTGCACCAGTTCCAAATAATCTTCCACCATCATCAAAGATTTTCACTTTCTTGCTCTCAAAAGCAACTCAGTGACCTAAATTGTTCAGTTGTGCCACACTTAACAAGTTATAGTTTAGTCCATCTACCCAATAAGCATTATCACATTTTATCCTATCATTTACCATCAGGGATCCTTTACCTCTTACCATAAAGGGTGTGGCATTACCCATCTTAATAGATCCTCCATTGTATTCTTCAAGTTGATCAAATTTCTCCTCATCACCAGTCATGTGATGTGTACAACCACTATCTATGATCCATGTATTATTTTTGTTAACTTTAGAGATCAAGTTTATTTCTACATGTTTATCTTCTTCCTCTGAGTCATCTTTCATAGCACCAAATACAACTTCTACATCATCATCAGAATCAGATTTAGATTCATTATCTTCGGCTATGTAACATACCTTTTTGCCTCTATCATTACTATCTCAGTTATCTTTGCTATGTCGGTAGCCTTTGTTGACTCTTCTCCCATAGCTTGCTTTAGATTGGTCTTTGGTTATTTCATCATCTTTCTTGTGTGGACATATAGCAATGATGTGGCCAACCTCTTTACAATTAAAGCATGCCAAAGGTAGCTTACCTCTATACCTTCCTTTACCTTTGGGTAATCTTCTGGCCATAAGAGCTTCAAGTTCATCAAGCTCATCATCGGTATTGTTGTCACTATCATCATTCCTATTATTCCTGCTAGACTTACCAATCTTTAGAGAATACATGAAAGCAGATTCAACAGATGGAACAACACTATTGTCAAAGTTATTCAATTCAAAGGTTGTAAGTTTACCAATCAGATTTTCAAGTGTAAGGACATTACCAGCTGCAGACCTTGTTTCATGAATAGCATATATTCTGATTGTGTAAACCGGCTATAAGGTTCTGAGGACTTTGCTTATGACTGTCTCTTCACTAATAACTCCATCAGATGCTCTAATAACATGTACTACCTCTTTCAGTCTATTTGTGTATTGCACAATATTCTCACCTTCCTTCATCTTCATATCATAGAATCTGGCCCTTAAACTTTTTGCTCTGGCTCTTTTGACATTCACATCTCCACTGTAAACTTGAGAAAGTTTATCCCACATGGCTTTTGTAGTAGTGCAACTTTTAATATCTTCAAATTCGGCATTGCTACAGGTAGCAACAATCTCCATCATGGTAACATTATGTTCATGCCTATCTCTCAGTTGATCAAGTGTTAGGGGACCAGTGGCTGGTTCTATATAGCCATTCTCCATCAATTCTAGTGCAAAATTCCCAATTCCAAATATGTACAACTTCATCCAGCTTTTCCATACTGCGAAGTTCTCTTTGTTCAGCTTTGGCACTTCCCTCTTATACATTTTGAGATCTTTGTACTGAAGTCCTTAAAACTCTTCTCTAAGAAACCAATCCTCTAATACCAATTGTTAGAATAACTAAGAGGGGGGTGAATCAATTATCCAGTGTCCCCATACAAAATGTATAATCCAAAAATAAATACTTTAAACTTCTGATACTTGGTAACTTAAAATACTGTATTATCTATTCTTTTACCGATTACCAGTCTAAAACATATAGTAGTTACCAATCAAATCAAATATGCAACATGCAAATAAGACATCAAATAAACATCACAATCAACACATAACACAAGAGATTTAAAGTGGAAACCTTGTGAAGGGAAAAACCACCTGGGACCGACAACCCAAAAATATTCACTCTTCTAAAGTGAGGTTGGTGAAGACCCAACCCTGTTAAAGGTTACAAACACACTGTTAGGTGTGACCTTGTTAGAGGATTTTAGACCAACCATTATCGTCCAACCAGTAGTCACTCTGGGGTTGATAGGATAACAATGTTCATTCCATGAATGATACATAAAAGACTTTCTTAGTCCATTTAGTTAAGAGATTTGACTGTGTACAATGGTTAAAATGTAACAGTTGGTGATCTTCCTTAATACAACTTCAATTGTAGATATACAGATCAATGTTAAGCTCATTCAATCCTCTGATCATTAAATAAATTATGTTCTAATTAATGTTTAGTAACTTACTGTCACTCGGTAATAGCTTCCTGTCACTTGGCAAAAACTCTGTAGGTCAGTTCTTACGAACTAGTTTGATTAGGTACGCATGAAAACTTGTTCACATGATAATTCTGCAGTCTCCTCCTTTCGGCATTACCATTTCACTATGAAATCTTCAGTCTCTTATATAGACAAGTAAACCATTTTCCTTTGCTCCATTATATTTTTCCTCTTAATCATCTTCATTGATTTTGCTGCTTAAACATACCTCGGCACTTGTGTCAATAACATGTTTGATTCTCATCCTTTAGCTCTTTCCTAAATTTTGTTAGTCATCGATCTGTGTAGAAAACATTATCTATTACCTCAAAATCATACACTTTCCAGCTCATCAATCTTGTCGGCTAAGCTAGTCATTTAGTTCCTCTATTCTACTTGGTTAACAAAGAAATGTGTTGGTGAACACAAGCTCAGTTTATACTGTTCTTGGTATACACTACACTTCATCGATGTACACTAAAATGCTTCATCAACCGACAACACTACTTTGTATCTTTCAGCTCTTTTCCTCATCATAGATGAATGAAACATAATCAAGTCAATATCATAAGGTCATAGACTCATCAACAAGTTACTCAATGTATTCTTTATCCTCATCTGTCATATCCATCTTCCTCATGTAGATATTTATGTACTTCATCTCTTTCACTCCTTTAATATAGATGTTTCGGTATAGTAACTTACAAGATAAGTGTTGTCAAACTAGTTGACATCAATGAAAACATAATACTGATTTAATCATATTACATATCTAATCAATTAGCTCAGTGATCTTAAATCATAGATTCTTCAATCAGGTTCGAAATCAGTTGTAGTTCATCATTTTCTTGATCAGTTCCAATGAAGTCCACTAGTAAACCTCTGCTCTACATACAATAAACAAAAGCTCACATCTTTCACAACCTCTTTATATCACATACATTCCCTCCATATCTTTTCCAAAGAAAATACTCTATGTATATACCTTATTACAATTTACCATCATCAAGTCAGCCCATGAGGCTTTCCTAATTACAAACAATTACATAAACCCTTGCTAAGAAACACACAGTATCTAAGACAAGTCTACAATGATTGCATTACAACAATTAAGGACCGACATCCTTAATTTATGCTTGCCAAACAAAACACATGCTTCATTTTCTAAGTCGGCTTCAAAATAAACCATTGCTAGAACACACACCATAGATGATGTCACCAATCATTATGTACCTTACACTAACCAATGAACATCCTTCAGTACCCTGTCTATCATCCTTCAAGCTCACATACCTTGAATCCAAATCCTCTAAAAGATATACCAAAAACCCAGAGACTAACTCTGTCAATTCTCACTGTCACAGTCTAGTAACCAGTCTTCATTAAAACATGTGTATCTCTCTCAAATATAAAACATCTAATGATGTGATCTTAGATATAAGATCACAACATCCACCTGAACTCTCATCTAACTTTGTAGCATCTGAAACATTTATGTAGTGTTCATACACTATGATTACCAGTCTGGTTCCTTCATAGAAACATATGTTGACATCAGTGAAAAAACATAAATGACAATAGTATGAGTGCCCATTCAATAACATAGTGATTAAACATATTAAATATCTCAATCACCTCTCCATGCATTAGCAATATCCAATAAATACTACTTGCAAGGAATGTCAATTGGGTAAACAAACAAAGGTTACTTTTCATTCCAAATCTAAAAGCTCTAATGGTTTGCTAGATCTTGTTCATATTGAATTTTTTGGTACCCTAAGAATAAAAAATTTACAAGGTGAAAGATATTTTATGTTTCTTATTGATGAATACTCAAAGATGGTATGGGTGACCTTTTTGAAGGAATACTCAAAAACCTTTCATAAGTTTAAGGTTTTCAAGTCCATGGTGGAAATTGAGAGAGGACTAAAGATGAAGTGCTTGAGATCATAAAAGGGAGGTGAATTCACATCAGGTGAGATCAATTCATTTTGTGAGATGCATGGAATAGAAAGATAGTTTTTAGCTATGTGGACCCTACAACAGAATGGTGTGGTAGAAAGGAATAATGGATCTATTGTATACATATCTAGAACCATGATGCTTGAAAGAAATGTTCTAAAAATGTTCTAGAGAGAAGTGGCCAGCACTACAGTGTATACTCTTAACTGACCACAGTTAAAAGGAAACACTTGTAAGAAACCTTATGAACCTTGGTATGGAAATGTCCCTACTGTCAAGTATTTTAGAATTTTTCATAGAAAATTTTACATTACAAGAGATGGAGAGATATGAAATTTTGATGCAAGGAGTGATGAAGTCACATTCCTTGGTTATTACACCAAGAGAAAGGCATATGAGTGTTATAAAAAGAGGTTAAAGAAGCTAGTAGTAAGCACAAATGTTAAAGTGGATAAAAGTCTTGAAAATTTGGCAAGGACAAGTAAATGTGAAAATTAGAAGGATAGTAATGATCAAAGACAACATCAACAAGTGCAGAACAAGAGTCCAAGTATGAAAAAAAGTGCAGAGGATGAGCCTACACAAGTAGAAAAGGTGAAGTAGAAAAACTAGAGAAAAGGTGGAAGAATCCAAGGTATGTGAGATTGAATCACAATGAAGGACAAATAATTTGTGATAGAAACAAAGGAATTTAGACAAGAAGAAATATTGTAAAAGATTATATTTTTCTAATATTAGAGGTTGAGCCAAATGATGATGAATGGCGTATGTGTGTTAAGGAAGTAATTGTCGCTACAAATGATCATATAGAGAAACTCAAGGTTAGAGAAGCCAAGCTTGAAGCATTTCTTGAAAGAGAGAATAATGGTGTTAGATTTGTGAAATGAGAATGCTCCAAATCTGGTCAAGACAAGTCTAAAGATGAAAAATAAAAAAGCCAAGAAGAACAAAGCTAAAGGAAAAAAGTGTAAAGCTAAAGGATAGAAGCCTACATCTAGGGGAGAGAAGAACAAATATAAGGGATAGATGTCCAAAGCTAAAGGACAGAAGGTCAAAGCTAAAGGATAGAAGAATAGAGCTCAAGGACAAAAGTCTAAGTCCAAGAACTAGATATTGAAAATATCAATAAGAGTATAGTAAGATGACCTAAACGTCAGAGATTTAGTGGTATTTGTTTTGATTGTGGAAATTTTGGACATATATCCTTAGACTACAAAAGGAAAATTCATTTTCCTAGACATAAAAGGAGTAATCATATCTCAGGGATATACATTGATACAAGAATATTAAATGATACTATCATAAGGAAAATAGGAATATTTTCATGTGCTATGATGAGGAATGAAAATGGTAAATAGAATATTTTCATATGTCTCAGATGAAACATGTCTACATAGATTTCTAAACATTGTAGAGACATACAAGAAGATGAGTGTAGTCCACTAAGATTGGACAAGAATATGGAAGAGAATGGTGAAGTCAAGAATGTGCAGAAGAGAGACAAGGACACGAAACAATAAGTGAATATGGAAGGTTAGGACTTCAAAGGTATACAAAAAGATGATAGAGGAAAGGAGAAGGAAAATAAATATGATAAAAGATAGAAGGGAAGAAACAAGTCCAAGGGAAATAAGAGAAGAGACAATTCCTAAAAAGAGCCTACTCTTGGAGGCAACATATGGGTAATAACACCTCCTGATCAAAGCTAAGATACAAGAGATTGCATTAGTCCAATATATTCTATAGAAGAATCTTACAACTAGGTTAATGTGTCCAGAGTAGTAAGCATGCAAAGGAAGATATGTTTTATCATTGGTTAGATGTTTTTAGTGGCCCTAAGAAGGTAATACACCTTTTTCATTGATGCCAAAGGGAGAGAAAAAAAAGATGTGGAAAATAATTAGGGAAAACACAATGAGAGATAGAGAGAGAGTGATTCGGGTATGAAGACCAAGTGCAGAATTGAACAACATTAAGGTACAAAGCTAAAGTATATATGTGAAGAAGAGAAGATCAAAAATAAAAAGAAAGTTTATATATTTGCACGTGAGAAAGATTTTTAGTCAAGAAGAGTAGTGTACATCCAAGGAGGAGAAACTATTGTAGGGAGGAGTATGTAATCAGATTGGAATAAAGGAGAGATTATTCCCCGGAGGATTAGAGTTAGAATAGAGGTAAGGAAATAGGGAATAGTTAGAGAGACTTTAGAAGTTATTGTGGATACTCTTGGTAGTATTTTTGGGTTTCTGATTGCATTATTGTATTTTCCATCACATGTTTCCATCAATGCCAAAGGGGGAGATTTTTGGAAAGTTGGATATGTTGTCATTGATGTCATTATGTCTACTATGATGTTTGGATGTCTACTACAATGTTTGGATGTATACTGTGATGATTGGATGTTTAAGTATGATGGTTGGATGTTTTTATAATTGTTATGTAGTTTGTATGTCAAATATGTAGTTTTTCCAGTAACATAGTATGTTGAGATGAATGGTGAAGGAAGGTTATTGGAGATGAGGATTCACACACCTCATGGGATGATTTATAGGTTAAATAAATGGATCATGTCAATTATGAGTTGTTGACATGATGATTTTATCAAGTTATGGTGTTACAATTGAAGACTGGTTATGTTGTTGATTGTTAGTATTACAGTGTCATAGAGTTGCATAGATTGGTTTTGTGCACGTGCTTAAGGTGAGATATTTGGTTGTGAAATTGGGAATGTGTTAAGGATATTGCAATGTGTATACTATCCAAAAGGTTTTTGATTATGATGGTCTACAAGGAATTTACAAGTATTTCAATTAAGGATAATAGTGCTCTTGAAGTTTATCATAAGGAGCTAATAGATATGATGGGAATTATGACGGATTTGATTATTTATTTGAGCTTCATGATTCCTTAGGATGATCTAGGATTATGTGTCTAATGATTTGGTAGCTTACATTGATCAAGGAGACCAAGTTCAATGAATTCAAGTTATATTTTTGAGTCCTTAACCAACATGTCAAGAAAAGTTGATAAAATGATTTATGTGAGATTGGTAAAATATATAAGGTTTGTGGTGATGATCTCAAGGTTTTATTGATGGATCTAAGGGATATTTGGAAGTACCCAATAATCCTGATGATTGATTTTGGTGTGAAGAGTTGAATGTTTGAGGATTAGGTTTTGTCAACCTAGTTCTTGATAAATATGGTGAATTAGGGTTTGATTTGAGTTGACATGTAGATGCACTAGTTTTTGGAGGATTGTACATGCAACAGGTTTCTAGTGAATAAATTTTACATATATACTGAGTGTTGAATTTCTCATCTATATGTGGTAGAGAGAATTGTAGCAAGGGATCTAAATGTATTGAAAAGGAACTCACCAAGGCATAAGAAGATGCTATCATACAGTTCATGAATTCTTAATCAGTGTTTGAATTGTGATTGTATTTCATTGAGACTTCCTTAGGGTGGGTTCCCAAGGCATATTAAGTAGTGAACTCTAGGAAGTGTGCTTTAATGCACGTACATTCCATATATTATAATAATTCTATACTTATAAAAAGTATTCCTTTTATTGTGGGTTTCAGCCCCACCATGATGTTTACCCTAATTTGGTTTTCCATAATAAAAAGCTTTGTGTTACATGTGGTGTTGATATTTTTTAATTTATGTTTACATTCTTTACATTTTATAAATTAGTAATAAGGGTTTAAGTAACTAAGAGTTTCATATATTAAGGGTTTAAGGATTTGAAGGTTTAAGTATTTTTGGAAGAGACAGATTCACCCCCCGCCCCCCTGCCCCCTCAATTTCTTGTTGCCTATTTCCTATAGGATGTTTCCAGTAATGAAAAAGGGAGAGATTGTTGAAATAGGGATTTTGTTATAAAACTATTAAATTTTTTTTATAATGATCGGTATGGTTGTTGTTATTTTTATTGTTGCAGAGCTACTGGTGTTATAGAATTGTTGATGTTTTAATTTATTTCTATATGGTTATCATCGATGGCAACAATTATTTTGGTGGTTGGTATTGTGTTTAGTATTTATGTTATATTGTAGATGTGATTTTGAGGTTTTTTTGGTCTAACGGATGGTGCTCTAGATGGTTGTTACTCCAAAAAATTTATTTTAGTGAGGTTATCAGTAAAAAAAATTATTTGACTGTGGTCCAAAATTCTTCATTGTTTTGGATATGGTACTCTTTATTTGGGTTTGTATCTTTCAATGCTTTAAGTTATAATATTCTATGAATAGGTCATGTTGAGGTGATCCAGAGGCACCATTGTTAACGATATTATTTATTCTTGGCCTCCATCTTTTTTGGCATATGGATAATGTGGTTTGGTCGAGGCAGTGTGTGTGGTGTGGTCAACTTTTCTTTCCTCCCCACCATGAGAATGTGTAGTTTGGACCTATTTCAAATTATGTTTTGTTGGTTGACTTGATGATTTCATATTTTAAATAATATAAATGAGGTGTGTGTGATGGATTGGTGAGGAAGTAATTTTAAATAAAGATTTTTCAAGTACTGTGTGAAGTTGTGAAGTTGGGTTGTGATCAGAATGTGTTCATGTTGTTGTTGTTATACAGAAAAGGTAGTGAGCCAAAGTTTTCTTCCAACAATTATACTATAGTGGTGGATTTTTTTTCTCACTTCTTTCTCGGGCCAGTGAACCCACCTGTAGTGAGAATTCTAGCATTGAGCCACCATTTGTAAAAATGACCTTAACTAAGGTCACCTTAGCTAGTGTTTTTATTCATGAGAATTAGTTTTCTCATGGTTCTTCCCATCTTGGGTTTTCCACATAAAAATCTAGTGTTCATTATGTATAATTCATATGTGGTCTTCTTCATGTTTACATATGATTTGGTTGAGTAGTTAAATATTTAGTTTGTTGGATCAAAATATTTGAAATTGATAAAAAATTTATTCTACAACTAATCCACCCCCCTCTCAATTGTTCAAGACATTCAAGAGATTCTTATCTACATCTCAAGATTCAACAACTACAAGCATATTCATAAATATTGTGACACCAAGTCCATTTGTGAAGGTATACATATTTACATTTCAAATCTAACCTCTACTTTACATTAGCGTGCTTTCCTTTCATGCATATTTCATTTTGATTTCAAGATTAATTCCTCAAGTGGGGTTTGACTAAGGAAAACCCCTCTCTACACAATATTTCCTCTTGTTTCTATGTATAGGAAAAAGTAGGATTAGTACAAAGATCAAATCTAGGAAGTTTAGGACCTTGGCTATAGTTCACAATTGAAAAAAAATCAGATTTGAAGGGAATAGGTTGACTCATTTGACCTAGTCCCTTTAGATCCTCTTCAAACTGAATTTAAAAGTTACTTGCAAACTTTGGGATTTGCTTCCAGTTAAAGAATTTTTCTATCCATTCTTTCTCACTCTATCCATTCTAAAACTCACTTGTTCTTCATATTTATTATTCAATCTTGCAATGTTCAATTTATACCTACATAATCAACCTCAATTATAGAAAATCACCCTTTCACTCATTCAACACTTAAGCCTAGTGGGACATCTTCCTTCGAATGAAACAAAGGTTGGTTTCATGTCATATTAGGGAACCCCATGATGCAGGAGCATCTTGGGTCCTTGGAAATCCCATGTCACCAAAAACATTTTGTATTTTGTCTGTGTTGCTTGGTTTCTTCTTTGACAGAGTTGGTCGATAGTTGGTCGGTTTCCTTTGGTTACCGAGTGTGGTCGATTATCTCCTGGGCATTCGGTTATTTCACTAGTGCTCGACGATGCTCGTCTATTGCTCGGTCATCCTTTCTTATCGAGTA